>JAARMF010002176.1:19636-29854 GCA_022844705.1 Toxascaris leonina
CTTTCATCGAAGTTCACAAATCGACGAAGATATTTCGAAAGTTTGATGCAAATTCCGAGAAATTAAAGTTTTTGAGAACCTTGCCTAACACTTTTGTGCTTCAAAATCCCAAATTAGGAACAAAGATAGAGGAGGACACTAAGCAAAATAATTCCACCTGGAATCGCAACTCTTGTAAGCGTCTTTCGTGCTCATTAAGCATCTCGTTAGCTTGCTGGTGGCGTCGATGTTCAGTGTCAAGTTCGTTCTCTAATTCGCGGATACGTGCTTCGAGCGTAATGACCAAGTTCTCATCGGCCTCCACTCCTATTGCTTCAGCCTCTTCCAAACGCGTCTGCAGTTTCATGTTATCAGAGCTTTATCTTCGTGTGATCAGCTGTTATATTTCAGGAGAGGCAAGAAGGACAGTTGAGAATCAATACTAGCTTGCCCAATTCAAGGGCCATCAAGGTTTCGAAATAAGAGAAACGGATTAAATGATATGCACATGCGGCCTCTGCGCATTCATCTTCGCCCACTCCTTGCTTCCGAATGTAAAAGACGATAGAGACGACTTGGATAATTTGTTATCTTGGCCTTTGCTGATTTTTTATATCTAAATCAACACACACAGTTGCGAGGGTTGTAAGAGGATAGTTTTGTGCGAATGTGGAAAGAATGACCAAAACAGTGGAACTGTGCAACCGCACCTGCATTTCTCTGAGCTGCAGCTCAAGGGACTTGCGCGTGCGCTCATTTTGCACTGCATTCTCCTGTTCTCGCTGAAGTTGTTCGGCAAGCATTGCTGCATCTGCCATTGCAGCTCTGCTGCGTTCCTCGGAGAGCTTGAGCTCGTTGAGGGTCTCATCGAGATCGCTGTGTATCTCGAGTAGCTCATCGTCAAACTTACGTTTCATTACATTCAACGAATGGGATTGTGCAGTCAACTCGTTGTACTGTTCACACGCCTCGTTGGCGTCACGTTGCGCTTGCTTGCGAGCACCTTGGTCCATAACCATCACGAGCTCATGTTTCTCCGACTGCAGAAGGGTCGCGTGTTTTTTCATGTTAAGATACTGCTCGCGAATATCTTCGCGTTTGCGCTCTTCGATTTCCACCTAGAACAACTGCAATGCTTTACTCTATGAAAAGAAGTCATAAGTGCAGAGTAAACTGAAAAGTGTGCCGTGGTTGGTTTAAATGTAGGGAAAAAAAGAGCTGAATAGAACAAGCATATTCAGAACATTACTTGCTGGAAATATAGTCGGGAATTTATAGACCTTCAGCGCATTGCATTTTCATCGAGGAATTACAACAATGTGGTGTTGATGCCTTGGTCTTAAATACGGCTTGTACTAGAGCATTTAATAGATAAAATTACACATTGGCCTCAGGAGCATCCAGGTTACGTGGAATACTAATAATGCAAGCTGACCTGTCGCTGAAGTTCTCGGATTTGATCCTTGTACTTTCTCAGACTTTTCTGTGCGTCGAGCGCCATCTCGAGCTGACTAATGTCAGACTCGAGTTTCCTTTTTAGCCGTGAAATGTCTGCCTCGCCCTTCACCTTATTCTCCAATGATGCCTGAGCTTCGTTTCTCCATATACGGTGGAGAAAAATATTACATAATCGAATGTGGGGTAACACAGTTATTGTCAAAATATTACAATATTTAACTCGGAATCAGAAATTACGGAAACGTTAGATTAAAATTTTTGCCTAATCCTTAGCGGTAGCAATAATATGATTTCAAGTGTATACGGCAAGAGGAACACTCTTCCGATGAACCAATCAATACTCTACACCTAAGAAGCCATTTCTGCGCTTAATAACTGAAGTAGCACAATTACCTCGTGCTGAAACAGTTGCTTGTTAAAACATCCCACTGGAACCTAAAACAGATAGGTGGTCAATGCTGTAGATAAGTACTAGATATAATCTCATCTTTCACCCTCAGGCCTTCTTCCTAATGACAGCGACGACTTTATATGGCCATCTGCATTACGGAAGATCCGTGGAAAAATCCCAGCTCGCCAAAATTTCCAGATTACCATCGCAAACGGGTCACTTTGCAAAAACGATTGCAGAAAGAGTTTTGAAAGGATGGGCGAAAGAAAAGTGCGTTGTAGTGAGACCGAGGAATGAAACGGTGATGAATTTTTCTTCGCAGTAAAGGAGGGTAAAGACAGCGAGATCAACATCCCATGCTTAACTGCAATGAATCAAAAAAACCTCGAAAGAAACTCACAAGTTTTGCAAAAAAAGGAACAAGGGAGAAAAATTGTGCGACAGGGAAGTGGACCACTGATTCAGTCAGCACAGTATGCGAAAATCTATAGCCAAAACAGCAGATTGTAAGGATATATTTCAGCATCGTCGTTCCTTTATTCACTTCTCTAATTACACATTACTCAAGAAATTTCTACAGGTTGATTGAAAAACAGCAATATCCTGCAGACCAAACAGGAACTCTTCCGTAAGGGACTCACCGTTTCGGTCTCGGATGTGTATGGGTCCTTCCGCCCATACTTTCTACTTCGTGCGCTGCCACTTTCTGATTCGAATTGGTATGACGAGTCTGAATATTCTGAAACAGAGCCGACTGCTACTATCGTCCAACCGAATCGACATAAATTTTGCCTGATTTTGACACTCCTATACCTTTCTCTATGGGAAATGTTTCGAAGTCTAACACCTCTAACATGTGACGCTTATCTACCTTGGCTCGAATACGAGAACTACTTGAAGGTAGCGAATGGTTTATTTATAAAAGGCGATTATATGCTTTCCCAAATTATAAATAGCAATTTTTAACACTTCATGACGAAAGGTCTGACTGTAGCTCTATACCGATCGACTATCTTGGAGTATCGAATTGATGGTCATAATCAACATCTTCTTATTCCTTTCTTGCCCACATGGTCCTTCTCTTCCCATATCACTTCTGCAACTAATAACACTTGCAGAACTATGGGNTAAAAGCAAAATGATTTATGCACTAACCTTCATCTTGTGCCCACTCTTCCTGTTTTTTCTTCAGTAGAGATCCATCTCGATAGTTCCCCGCTTTATCGGTAAAACGAGTCGAGGACGCAGATGCTTCTGATGTCTTGTCGCTGTCGTTCATTATTGCAGTCGCAAATGACGAAAAGATGCGCTGAGTCAAGCAAATGCAGAATTAAGTACTTCTAAAACAGATACGAATCGACTGTATACGGCACTCCTCTAATAGTAATAAACCAGTCACGACTCAAATGCGGAACTGCACATCCAAAATTGCAATGGATCAGTTATATGCAATAGTGCACCTCTGCAATATTGCATTTCTAAAATATACTGTATAATTAATGAAGCAACAGATTGCGTCAAACGGTTCACTTAATCAAACAAACCATATCACAATTCACATCAACATACATACCCACTAGAAATATGTGTCTTGATATAACGGCGGAGAAGGCGGATTATTTGTTGTGTGCATTATTTGTTTCCCGCCAACTACTCTATGTCAAACCGACAGATGTCACGTAAGCATTGAGAGACGTGAGATATTTGTCTGTCTGCATTCTACAAGAAGAATATCTGCGTATTACAAGAACAACAACATTGAAAGACACTTAAGAAGTCGAGAATACCATGCATATTCGCCAAAACCGTGCTGAAATCATTCAATTTTCTGCCATAAACTGCCACGAACCATCGCGTTAATGTTCCTTCGTGAATTTGATGGTGCAGTTTCACAAAATTTCCTCAGAGCTATTATGGTCACGCCATATCTGTGCGTATGGACGTGCGTGTCCACGCGTCTCGTAGTTTTAATTTTGAGAACACCGAACTCAGGGAAGGGTAATTTTGTGGACGTAAATCAGTACACCAGAAAGATATACCAAAAGGAAGGTGAATAGAAAGTATTGAAGTGCTTTTTGTACCACTTCGGTTCCAAAGGTAATCCGATATTCTCACAGGTATAACTTAAGTCTTTGTCGCTGTTTTAATAAAAGATGGAGGGAAACGACGGATACATTGAGGCATCACCGAGAACTGGCTGATCTTCAAACAAAAACTGCTACGTTACAACTGTGGTTTATTGCAAAGCAGAGAACATTATCTTCTGGTACAACAACCTGGGATAGTCCCACTTCAAGGTTTATCAGAGCAGGGAAAGGCACATGAAATCATTCTCATCAGCCACTACCTGACGACTTGTCAACAGCAAATGCTCAACACTAATATGCTGCTATTGAATCAGCGGTTACTGTTCGTAAACAGGAAAAAAACTATTGCACTTGCCACAGGTATCAACCCACACCTTATCAGTACAAAAGCAGGAAAAGCAGATTCCGAGACTAAATCTTTGTACCTTGCACCTCCAAAACCTAATGCACCCAACGTACCTGCTCGAACCGCCTTGTCCTGTCGATATTGAGTCGATACCATTACCATGACAACGAACGCATGACGACAGTAAACTTAACACGAACAATAGGTGGGAAGAATTCAGCCTCGGCGTAGCGGCTCGTATCTTGGGATTCAGTCTGTCATCAGTGCTCGCAGCTGATGAAGGAAGGCACGTGCACGATGTTCTTAGAAGTTCATCTCTCTTCTGCGAAAGATGTCTGGTGGACCAATGCCATGAGAATTCAGGTTCAAGGGTGACTCGTAGATTTTCAGTCACGGGCTTCCCCGCCTGCCTTATTTTCCGCCTGAAATGGGGCATTTTCTGAGATCAAACTCCCGTAGTGGAGGTCATCAGGTCCTCCGCATCTATCGTGAGCTCTTTCGTCTCTGTGACGGTCTCTTAGAAGATGAGTAAAGTGCAATATGTCAGTATTTTAACGCCCCAGCTTCATATCGCTTCTCCTCAATAAGCAGGTGGGTCGTCATATCCTGACTACACATGTCTCAGCAGTGTTCTTGTCTAATGGTAAACTCTTGGCTTGGATAAAAGCATTGTGATTTTTGTTTCTTCTACTGCTCAACAATTTATTGGAATTGTCCACTATTAAAGTCACGTACATCATCTACCTCTTGCAAAAAAAGAAGCAACATGCTTCATCCTGCCAGTTTGCTTTTGGTTTCTGCAAAAAATCTTGAGAAAGCGTCTGCGGAAAACCATGCGAAAATATTCGATGCCGTTGGACAAATTGCAAGAAAGCTGAAGCGAAACTGTCACCAGCGTTGGAGTCTTAGGACAGCAGTCTTCTCTTCACTTCTTCTCCGACTTAAGTGATTTTTCACTTGTGAGATCAACCACTCTTAGTGCACTCTCGAAGTTTTCGATCTCTGCCGCCTTGGATTCGTTCAGATATCAGTGTGCAACGCTCCTAGTTTAGCGAAGTTACTAACGTGTTTGGTGTTTGGTCATTAAAGGTTCCGTCTGATATCAGTTGTACGCTCCATATTGATGGCGTATTCTCATCAGCGTGATATGACGATGTGAAAAATTGCTATTTGAAGGTTTATTCATAGAACAACCGCACCGTATAAAACATCAATATCACTTTCAAGCAATTATGACGAATATAGAGAGGTAGCTCATTTGAGGAAATAAAAATAAAAAAGAGCCAATATGGTCCAAAAAGAGGGAATAGGCAGTCAAATCAACTGCATAAAGCGCGAAGCATAATGATTGGTGGGGGAGGGGGAAGGGGGGGGGGGGGAGGCAGACTGCGACATCTACATGCTAGTGTCGCTGTGGCTCTGAGCTCGCATCCTCGAAAGCGAATTCTACGCATGATCGGCGCGATCTGCGGCGTCGTCGACTTGATGCTGCATATGACGCAATTTCTGCAATTCCAAACTATTCACACAAATTTTCCAAAGATGCATTATACTGCAGATTTGGCACATCATAGAATAAATGCAAATCTTGCAACATTCAGTGAGTATCTGGATATGACAACTCCAAAAGTCAATATCGTAAAAGTGTAACTTTACCTTCATCGCAGGCTCTTGAGTATTGTAATGCATCGAAATGGTACTGCTCCTTACTGCCATCACACCCACTATGGCACTCCGAAAATGCATTCAAAAGGCACAAATAATACGAATAACTCACAGCTTCTTCGATAAGCTTTTCCTGTGCGTTGAGTTTATGCTGAAGCTTATCAATGAGATCGTGCGCCCGTTTCGCGTTCTTCTTATCTTCTTCAACCTGAAATACTTTCACTTTACTTCACCTATATCATATTTGTTCAAGCTGCTAGCCAAATACGGCTTCTGAATAAGACCCATTGTCTATGAAGTCCATTGTCTAGCGAGAGAAGGAAGCACAAGGTCAGAGGATAAAACAGCTCAAAAATCACAAATGTGTTTCATTTCAACTCAAAAACCACAAACAACAACTACGATTCTCCTCTATGACATTGTCGCTTACTTCAACCATCGGAGATGAATGAAAACAGTGAGACTCTGCCACGAAATCTGAACGGAACACTTTGCATTGTGTTTTGAAATCTCGATCCAGGGAAGAAGAAACAGAAGTGTGGTTAGGCAAGATAAGCCCACCTGGAATCGCAGCTGTTGTACGCGGCTATCGTGCTCGCTGAGTGCCTTATTAGCATCATTATATCGTCGCTGATCATCGTCTAGTTCGTTCTCCAATTCGCGAATACGAGATTCGAACGTAGCGATCACCTGCTTATCACCTTTCAGTGCTGCCGCTTCAGCTTCATCCAAACGTGCCTGAAATTTGACTTTACTACTGTTTCATTTCCAAGTAGCAGCTATACTATCAAAGGAGACCATGCCATCAGCTAAATCAATTGTCTTGCCGGGCACTAAATTCATTGATAGTCGCGGGAAGAAATGAAGCGAAATGGAGTCAAATCCACCTTTAAACACGTTTTCAGCGTTCTCTTTCCATTACTTTCGAACACAAACAGTGACGGCGGTGACTTTATCATTTGAGATGCCCGTATTTTTCGATTGCTGATTTCTCATGTCTCGTCATTACAAAGTCTGGAATTTGTACATATGTGAAAAGAGTATTCAAAAGCAATGGAACCACATAATCATACCTGCACTTCTTTGAGTTGCACCTCAAGCGGTTTGCGCTTGCGTTCGCGCTGTATTACGCTTTGCTGTTCTTGGTGAACTTGTTCAATGAGTCTCGCTGCATGAGTCGTAGCAGCCTTGCTACGTTCTTCGGAGTGATTGAGCTCGTTGAGGGTCTGATTAAGATAGCTTTGTATTTCATTCAGCTCAGCATCGAGTTGACGATCTATTGCGTTCAAAGAATGGGCTTCTTTTGTGAGCCCGTCGCAATGCGATGTAGAATCATTTGCGTCACGTCCCGCTTGTCTGCCAGAACGGATTGCTCGCTCCATAGTAACTACTAGCTCGTCCTTCTCGGACTTCAGAGCAGTTGCACGACTCTTCATACTCAGATACTGCTCGCGAATATTTTCGCGATTATGTTGCTCGTGTACAACCTATAATCATTACATCAAAGAAGTTGAAGATTCTGGGTGAAATGACGACTGCGCCATTACGGGAAACTTCAACATACAGAAACATTGCATATGGGCACGAAATTGTTGCACCTGAAAGGTAATGATGATTATCCGCAGTTAGCGTTGAAACTTTCAGCCGTTGTTTTGTCTCAGATATGGCTTACACCAGCGCATACATTCTAGAAACAAAATTGCACACTGCTCTCAGAGTTGCCCAAATCATTGAGAACACAAAGTAAATTATTGCTAAGTAGTAAGTCTCTGGAGTGGACGAGTTATCGAGTGCACTGACGGTTCTCATATTCAACAAACAGCGATGTTCATACTAGGTTGCCCTCATATCAGAGCATTCAGCAAAACGTCAGATAGCAACGATCGCGAATGTGGACTCTCAAATTATGTAAAGTGACCTGTTGTTGAAGTTCGTGGATTTGATCTTGGTATTTGCTTAAAATTTTCTGTGCGTCGTTGTCGGCTTGATTGCCACGACCGAGCGCCTTCTCGAGCTTGTTGATGTCGGACTCGAGTTTCTTTCTTAGCCATGGAATATCTGCCTCACCCCTCGTCTCGTTCTTCAATAATGATTGAAACTCATCGCTCATTCATCAATAAGAAATGAATTATGTTCCACATATGTTACTGTTGTGACAATAAGACGACACTATCACTCCAAATTACAGTTACTAACAGCTGAGGTAGCATGAATAGCGCTGTATTGAAAGAATTATTGCGCTGCATTTGTGTGAACATTTGCCACTATTATCCTACTCAAAAGAAGTGTTGATGAATTTTTCTCATCGTAGGGGAAGGAAAGGACAATGGGACTAACATCTCATCCTTGGTTTCAGTCAATCGAAATCACACTCCAGAAAAGCACAACGTAGTCAGTCACTCAATCAAGCATGGGAAAATCAATAAATAGAAGAGTTCATTGCAGAACAATAGCAATTCACTTGAATATCAACACCGCTCTTCACTTCTTCAACTGCGCATTGCTCGAGTTCAACACAACCTTAAGAATGGCAGCAGGATAACCAAAGTTACAGAGCAACTTCGAGACAGCAATGTGCTCGGCACAAAACTCCAAAACTAAGTGCTTCGTCGGTGAACCTCCAGATCAAAGAGATACGCTATCACGAAAAGCCTCACCGGTTTGTTGTCCGATGCAGATAGGTCATCTGATCGATGATGTCTATTTGTTGAGCCGCTACCCGAGTTTCCGAACGGAAACCACGAATCCGAGCATTCTGAAACACATCCGACCGTTACTAATCCTTGGCATACTGCATACACATTTTGCCACGTTCTGACGCTCTTATTCTTCTCCATAGCAAATGCTCGTCTGACGCCGTTTGTGTTCTTTGCATTGAATACGAAAACTCTTCGAAGCTGTAGTGATTGATTTACGTACAAGAAGAATATTGAATCGTTGTCCAGTTATATGTGGCAGTTTTCAGATATTTCATGGTGAAAACTCCAATTGTATCTCTACATAGATCGACTATTTTGAAATGTCGAATTGGAGGGTTATAATCAGCACCTTCCGGTTCCGTTCTTCACCGCGTACTCTTTCTTTTCCCATACTACTTCAGCATCCAATGACACCTGTGGAACAATGGGTTGAATACGCTTATTTAAGAACTACGAGCTAATGAACTGGAACTACGAACTGCAAAGACTGTAGGTAATGTAATATTTCTGGATAGAAATGACAAGGGCAATGGGAAAAACCAAAAATCCACAAACTCCCAATTTTTGGTTTCTGCATTCCAAAGCAATTTGTTTCTCTATGAGTAATGTTGCATGCGGCAACCAAGTGCCGTATCTACCCAGAGAGATGCAAGGAAAGTGCGGCCGACGCCAGATGCCTATATGTAAAGGAGCTACAGTTGAAGCCATTTATTACGCCATTTGTAATACGCTACAGTTATATTTAAATGCTTTTAGCAGCAGTGAGGAATTACGAGTTGCACAACATTCAGCTCTAAATAGAAGAAGCACAATGATCAACACGCTGACCATCATCTTGGGCCCACTCATCCTGTTTTTTCTTTAGTAGTGATCCATCTCGGTAGTTTCTATCCTTATTGCCACCGTCCATTACTGCAATCGTTGATGATGAAAGTGGATTGCGCAGCGAGCTGTTTGGGAAACTTGCCGATGATATCTAGAATGAAAATGGGGAATCCGCATGAAAAACCACAACATGTCGCCTTATAATTCGCCGCCAATCTTATAACTGATAACGTTCAATGACAACACGTTAAATCACACAATATGTCTGCCTTAAAAAAGGAATAAGCTCGGTGCTGAAGGGAAGTTAACAACTGGTGTCGTCTTTACCAGAATTTATCACGCAACTGCTTCCACAACCTCTTCTAGTCGTTTAAAAAATGCCTCTATCACCACTCAGCACATCGGGATAATCACATTGTGAGCACTGGTGACAACTGTCCTTCGCACCAGATTTGATCGCCCCTCAAATATCGTTGGATTATGGAATACACCATCTCAGCCTTACAGCGCAAAGCCCCAACAGCTAAGGCACACAATGTAATTATGCAGTCCAACTCGTGCTGATGCCATTATCGAAACAACAGATGACGACACTAGGCTTAAGACGAACAGTTGCCGAGAATTCAGCTAGGGCGACTCAAAAAAACGCAACGGACCGAAATCTGCATGTAGCAGGGGCTGCGCCTACCATCGTGAACAGTATGCACATAAACGAAGATGGCGTCAGATGGACAACGGATCGCTTCGATTCCTCTTTGTTTCCCTCTC
>JAARMF010002178.1:19473-30192 GCA_022844705.1 Toxascaris leonina
GTATAACCCTTGACATATACGAACCCGGTGTTCCTTGAAAAGCAATTCGCCTATTGGGTTGCATATTTGCAGTTTAACTGCCTGTACGATCAACAGAATCATTTTTGAATATCATTTCCGTATACTGCAATAATCGCAAAAAGATGAGATAGTCAATCGTATAAGAATAACGAAACGCATAACGATCAAACCGGAACCGGTCTTTGTTTCTGGAACGAAATGTCATCGGTAATTTGTGGAACTGAACATTTCACTATGAATAGAAACTCGTTCGATCAACGAAACAACAAACAAAGATTTACGTAAACGTTTATAAGGAAGTATGATATTCCACTGAAGAAATTTTTATGTTTGCTGAAGAAATAAGTTGTGAGATGGAATATACGTTGAAAATCAGCCTTAACATAATAAAGAACATCATATCAATCGCGTTTCATAGATCAACTGATTATTTTAATTGCATACTTTAATTGCAATCAGCTGACCAATGAATAAATGAATTATCATAACGGATGTAATGAAATGGTAAAGAATGCTTAAACGTATGCTTAAAAAATTGGAAAAAAGTTGGCATGTTGCCGAATTTTGCATTTGTTTCAGTCTTTTGTCGTTAGTATGAAGGATTTCTATGTCTCGCTCTTGCTGTCATCGTTGCTTCATCAACATTGCATTGCACATGCTGCAAATTCAGCTTCTATGAAGCAAATAAGCTTCCGCTGCAGTAATATGCAATCTTGCCACTATTTGCATAGGGCATGAGATAGACAACAAAAGAATATATTATGATCGTAGATTGCAATTGTCATTGCAATCGGGTTTATTTGGTGGAATTTATTTTTTCTCAGAGCGCAATTGAAATGAGTGCTCATTTAGAGGAAGTTGCAATAAAGAGGCGCTGAGAGGTGTATGCCATTGATGTTGATGACGACGTTTGTTTGTATATGAAACTGGTTCTTCGTAATTTTCCTACAGCAATATTCAATGTTTCGGCACACATCATGAACATTCTCTGCGCTATTCCAAATATATTTCGTTATTATTTGCATCGCGACTGCAAATTTCGTGTCCTTCACTTGTCATCGAAGCAGGCGGGGCGGGGGGAGGGGGGGGGGGAAGAGAGGGGAGAGGGTGGGTGACCATCTTCATGATTGACGGTGCTGCCATTTAAAATATGCATTTTATCGCCGAGTCTTTTTTAAACTGGAACGATGAAATTCTTCAGTTTTCTTTTCATGACTGAATTTTGCGCGCCACCTCAACTTCTTCTTTTTCCACAACCCACCCAACTTCTAATATCTTTTTTCTTTTACTGAAATTTATTTGCACATATTTTTTGCAAAATAAGTTTTTCATGCAATAAATTAATGATGAATAGAGCAAAAATCCTGTTATACTTGAATTCCAACCATACTTCCTTTATAAGAAATTATGTCAACAGCACACAAGTAAAGGAATAGGCGAGAAACAAATAGAGGAGTTTCGTTTGATTACAGGAGGTTCTTCAGTTCAGCACCACTGCAACATCATGGTTGCTTCATCTTTGAAACTGTAAAATTCTCGAAAAGCAGCAAACTTAAGTCGGCTATTCAACCCCTATTGAATAAGTCAAAGAAATTCATCAGTACTAAAATTCATCGGTGGAAGGCAATTCAGAAATTTTTGATTGGAATGTTTTTGCATATTCAAATGCAGCAATA
This sequence comes from Toxascaris leonina, assembly GCA_022844705.1. NCBI lineage: Eukaryota > Metazoa > Nematoda > Chromadorea > Rhabditida > Ascarididae > Toxascaris > Toxascaris leonina. The sequence goes on from JAARMF010002178.1 coordinate 21,171, forward strand.
TAACCTGAATAATGTATGACAAACTATTAAAACAATTTTTATTTATTCCCAAATGATTTACATTCAAAATGGAAAGCTCCGAAAAGAAGTATTTTTCTCTATTGTTTAGACGCCTTTAAAAGTGCTCAAAACAAAAAGAATTTCTGCAATGAAAGTATAGTTTATCGCAATTTCAATCTTGGAAAGTAATTGCAGCATTTTGCGATACATAAACGATAGCAATAATGATTTGCAATTGATTTCTTTCGAAAATATTTTGCATTATTGAATGCGATCACCGCTAATAATTGTGATGCATTTGCAAATAAAATACAACAATTATTGTAGTTTAGCAATATTCTTTTTTTTTTCAATATGTTAGACAATTTGAAGAATTTAATGCAATAGGAGGTATTTTAATGGATAGAAATTAGTTCTTCCGTCTAAGTGAGCGCCCCGTCGTAGCGCAGTCTAACAAGGCTGTGTTGCATATCGCTCACGAGAGATGGTAGACTACGACTAACGCTCACAAAAGCGCCCTTCGTTTGATTCCGTTGGTCAGATGATTCAGATGGCAGAAGATGCACCTCATGATCCAGCTAATCAACGCATGGAATGCCATCCTTAGGCTATAGTCGCATGCGAAATATCGTCGCGGAGCTGTTTATTCAAGCAAAGGGCAGCGTATTGATCATCGACTTTAAAGGTATCTAAGGTAAGGCGATTAAAATTGTTTGCGACTGAAAATATTGGTGCATAATCTATTCCTCAGAAATATTTAAATTTATTTCAGCCCCTCCTAGCCTTATATTTGCTAAACACGAGATTCCAAAGAGCAATAGCGAAATGAGTGAGTGGTATTACTCTTTCTCAACTAAATCACATGGAATAATAATCATTCGGCACTGTTAGAACTATAATTGAGGTTTCTGCATACGGAAACAGTCAGCGAGATACGACCTGAAATATTATGCTCAAATGTTTTAAGCTTCCTTAATGCTTTTCAACTACAAGCATACGATGTCTTCGATAAGCATGTGGAATTCGCATTTATGGCATTTCATTTGGAGTGGAATTGAAAAAAAAAAGAATGAAAAACTTTGTTAAAAAAGGCTTCTTACATATGTCTTTTTTGAAGAGAATTTGAGAGGAAATCTAAAATTCGCAACCTATAATATTATAGGTGACCAAATTCAACGCTGATATGGAGTATACAGGTGTTTAAAATTTCTAGCAATATTGGAAATGAATATTCGTAATGGAATTGAGTTCATTTCATTTAGTAAAAATCAATCCGATAGATTGTCAGTAATAATTTAGGTGAGTTACAATTATTTCCGATCAAGCGTGTAATTATCTCTCCGAGCTTAAGAAATGCTTTATTTACTCTGATCGCAATCCATAAATAAACATTCAAAGGCAGTGAAGTTTGAGACGAACGATTGAGAATGGCAATAATTTTAATAGCTACAGTGATATGACTCGAAACCGATATAAAAAGAATATAAATAGAAAAAAAAAAGTCAGCAACTAAGTGATACTCTATATGAGATGATTGAAAACAAAATCGATGAGACTAAAAAATGAATTATCGCAACTAATCGCAATCATTTGATTAATTGTTGTGTTATTAATGCATATGAAGAACCTAAAAAAAAAATTATTGGTGTCATGTATGAAGAGTTTTGTGGAAATCCAAGAAAAAAAAATTTTCGATACTTTATTCAATTTTCTTCATGCTGAACAAAAAATTTCTTCTTTTTTTTTCGATTGTATCTAATCTTTTACATTTAGTTATAATTTTAATTATTTAAAATACTCTAAATTAGAAAAAAAAATTTCATATCGGCTGCAAATTGTGTCAACGTTTCCATTGAAATGGCACAAATTTCTCTCAAATATTTATGAATTGAGCGAAAAAAAAAATTGTGCCAAATTTTAATGATTATATGAAAGACTTCATATGAGCAATCAGAACTATTCGATCAGTAAATTCAACGGAAATATCTTTTCAGTATTATGATAAGAGAAGTTTCTATGTGGAACCTCGATCACTTCCATTCTGAGAGCTCTTTTGCGCTTTTATTTGCCCTATTGGAATAACACAAAAGATTTTTCTATGAATTAAAGGGGACAACCTTCACGAATGAAATAAATGGAAACGTGATGCTTCAATTTTAAACTCAGAAAAAAAAACTTAACAGTGTTAACAGTATCAGTATAAATCCACGAAAAGCCATACATAAAACGCCAACAACAGCTATAATTATTGCTTGTATCCGGGAGCGGTCCTTGGCGGTGGACAGTGATCGCAGTCTCCTCTGATTCCGCGTACGCCTGGCGCTCCTGGAGGTCCCATAGGACCCGGCCGACCTGGCCGACCATCGAGTCCTTTGTCACCCATAGGACCTGGCAGACCTTGAACGGTTTTTCCTGCCAGTCCAGTCAGTCCAGGTGGACCAGGAGGACCCCGAGGACCAGGTGGTCCAGGTGGGCCACGTGATACGGTATTGGCTGAAATCAAAATTCGTCAGAAGGCTGTAAAAGATATACGTCTAGGAANTTAGCTGCTAGTGATATCATAGAGTTTTATCACCTTTCCCGTTCTGACGCAAATGCTCCCTGAATGCGAGCGGTAGGGTAAATATTGCCTCAACTTTTATGAAGGAGAAATCGTTTTCCAATAATTCATTTGAGTGAATCCCATTGAGGCGGTTTTTATTGATTTCACTATAAAAAACACCATCTCGCAAACAAAGAAAACCACAAACATTGCAAAATTCTGCCGGGTGGCCCAGGCGGTCCTTTGGGTCCAGCAGCACCAGGCCTGCCAGGTAACCCTTGAGGGCCTGGCGGTCCCGGTGGACCAGTGAGTCCACCGCCATATCTTGTCGGTCCGGGAGGGCCAGGTCTTCCCGGCGGTCCTTTCCTGCCTGGCCTTCCAGGTGGTCCTTGAGGTGCCGGCGGGCAGTCAAAGCAGAAATCGGCGGGGGTGCGGCGCTCGGTTGGTTTTGCGTCACGTCCAGGAATGCCGTCTTTACCAGGTGCACCATCCATACCTGAATTTACGACGCTGAGGTTAATATGTTTGGAGAGGCTGTAAATAGTTGAAGTCGTACAATCAACAGATTTTCATTTACTTTCATGGTAATCCTTCTGCGTCGTGAAAGCTATGATGTTGACAAGCACTCAGAAAAACCATTGCCGTTACCTCCATCAAGCTGCCGGTCTATAATCTGAATCCATTGCCTTCTTGAATAGTCATCGGAACGCTTCCAATACGACAATCGATAGCTCTTTCATTTAGATGAACATAATAAAAAATGCACCCGAATTTCTCAACTACTTGAATTCTTTACGAAAAATTTTAGCCGGAAGCAACGGTCACACTCAACAGGGAAAGATGCTAACGGAATTTGTCATACACAATTAATTACTACGAATGTCACTGATAACAGCAAATTCTATCACTACAACGCATTTCCTCCTCGAGCTATGCCATATGATAGCTGCAGAATTCGATTGAGACAAAAATGATCGTGCATATTTAATTGATAATAAATGAACAGTTATTGACTTCCCGACAAGTTGACACTTGAAGGCGCGACTTTGTCACCGAGTAGCTTTCATGATTAGCTTTTTGTTGCTTAAGGAAAAGCGGAAATAAATTGCGAATCGTTTTATTGAATAACGAAGGCGGTTGAAAAATGTAATCTGAGATGTTAGATACGATTATATTCTTCAATGATCATAAGCAAAAGCTCTGTACCTGGCCGTCCGTCTGGTCCAGGTAGACCCGGTGGTCCGGCCGCTCCCACACCACAACTGCAACACTCGCCTGCCGGGAATGGAAACGATGGCTGTGGAACGCCAACAGGTGGTCTTGGATAACCTTGAGGGTATCCACGGTATTGTGCTAAAAGATTGCTAATAATTCAAGAAGCAAATCGATAGTCGTTATAAAGAAATAGAAAGATCCTTCCGCAATACAAACTCCTCGCTTCGAAGGAGAAATGTTCAAAGCAGGTCATTTCTGGTGCCCTTAAGCGACGCTCAGTATATCACTACATTGAGAATATGAAAACTGCATGAAGAAATTTGAATAAGGAATCATTGTTGTATGAAGTAACAATATGAAGATATAAAACAATATTATTATTTTTAATAGTTATTGCAAATTTTACTGCAAATTTTTAATAGTCGAATATTTCGAGCGTGAAGATTTTAAGCGTGCGGAAAAAAAGATGAAAATGAGAATTAATGCTGGAAAAGAATTTATAATTTGGAGGATTTGTTTCGGATAAGGTAAAAATATCCTCAAATCCATTTGCATTCGCGAAACTTCAATTTACTTCTTTTGCATTCTATAGCTATCCGCTTTCGCCCCTCCTCCCTCCCCCCCCNGCACTTCTCCTCTCCGTGAGTCTCTTCTTTACCTCCCCAACTTTAATTATTTTTTAGTTTGCCCGAATTTTTTGAGCGCCATCGTTTTGTCTACCGATCAACGTAAAACTTTCCAGCAGCATTAAAAAACTTTCATTCAAGAAATATTTGTAATATATTTAATAGGTAGAGTATGCCAACTTCACTTATTGGAAGTGTATACAACGAAAATTTGCATCGCCGATAGACATTTATTCGTTGAACAACTCTTGAAGCATTCACCTGGAGCTGCATGTCTTAAAGGAGCGAATTGTGGACGAACATTGGTTGGATACGCTTGCCGACGTACTCCACTTGCTGCTACACGATGACGTGAACGTCCTCTTGGAGCTCGTTGATGAGCTCCGGATATATATGCAGCACGTTTTATACGTGTCTCAACTCCCAATGCATAATGCACCTAAAAAAAAAAAGTACTTCCTTTTATTGTGCTCACCTCAACGATTGAGTGCTTTTTGCCCCATTTTTTTCAGGCAGAATAAATTCTCGAGAATCGCTTGGGAAAGATAATTTGTTAAAGAATCGTGCAATTTGCAAAGAAAAAAAAATAACTCTCGTCAATGCCAAAATTCTCATTTAATGTGATGTTTAAATTTGTTGTCGCTCTCTTCTCACAATCTGATAGCCTACAGTATTCATATAAGTACAATGCGAATGAAAATAAATAAATCTAACGAGTCGATTCAGCTCATCAAAATGCCTATCGATATAGCGGTTGCAATTTAAAATTTACTCAACATTTCGATTCTCTATAGGAAAATAACCGAATCGCAACAGCAATATTGCTGAGGCGATGGGTTATCTATCTGCAAGAAACCAATTAGCTCAAGAAATAAGTATTAATAGTCTCGCATAGGTGTATTGTTCGCAGATTAGTGCTGTGTAAGCGAAACTCGCCGGAAATGCCAATAAAATTTATATGCAAAAATAGAGAATAGAGCGAACTTTATCAAACTCATCCCAAAGGCCATGCGATCGATGCTTACAAAAATCGATCTCAGTCTCAAGTGATGATTGAATATATTGCAAATAGGAATATAGCATTGGAATAGCGACAATTGCAGTGAAAATCGCCATTGTTGCAAGCGAAATGCCAAAGAAAGCGAGTCGTCGCAAGGATTCCGCCTCACGGACTCGATCTTTCGTCGTTTTTTCGCTCATCTGAAATGCATCAGATTTATCGAATTCTCGAAAAGCCTTCGATGACTGCCGGACAAAATATGGAAGAAATTCCTATCAATTACAGATAGCCGAATTCTTCCGATTTAGCGCATTTCTACATAATTAGCTCATCGGATATGGATAAGGTAACGCTGCAAAAGCATGGCGCTGCTAACATCGCTCATAAAATGGGAGAATATTATGAGTGTAAAATCGCCTCCAATGGATTATTTGCAACTGCAAATTCAACCTTCATATAAAAAGGATAAAAAATTGCAACAAAGGAGAAATAAAGAAGAAAGACCTCAAAAATTATACACCAATGGATGGAAATTGTCGTTATCAAAATTAGCACTCTCATTTCAAATATCGAAAAATTGCAAAATTTGTGCCCTAATTTTTGGCTCATAGAAAATGACTACCTCATGGAGGTAAGAAAGGCTCGCTGGCTAATATTAACAATCAATTAGGTGAAGGAGCATTCAATCATATTGCAGCATGTAAGAAGAGATGATCATAATCGATATCGACAAATATGCAGAGCTAAATTAAAGATATTAATTTTAGTTAAACGAATTAGTTCACTCGAACTGCTGATTCTGATATGAAAACTGTCACCTCTGAGAAGAGTCCAACAAGTTCGAGCTGAAGTTCGTGCTCTTTAAAGCTTTTTTAAATCGTTCAAGTTCATCAAGTCCATCATACAGAGTCTATTCAACTTCCGCAAGATATGAGATATATTTTGCAAAAAAAATGTTCGAACACATTCGGAACAATAAGTTATACTGACAAAAATACCCATCGTGTTGATAGTTATTCCATCCCCTCTCCTCCCTCCTCCTGCCTCCTCAATCCAACCGAAACAGTATATAAGACTTGATACAAGATGGTATATTAAGAAACATTGTTAGAGAATTATTGTAAAACGATTTCCTTCGATGTTTAATGGTTTTAACGTTTTATTTTAACGTTATCGTAAAAACTTGTCACGAAACAATTTTCTACATTTACAAACTTGATCATAATAAATAAAAATTAAGAATGTTAAATCATCGATCAAACGATTCGTTTGCAAAACAAAAAGTTCATTTCTCTTCATCAACATTAAAGTGATCAATTTTAGGGAACGTATAAGCATAAATGTAAGAGAAAATATTTGAAGAAACAAAAAGAAACACATCATTGATGTTCAAGGTCAATGAAATTGCTTCGTCGATTAGAGAAAACTAATGATGTATAGAAACAGGTCCTCGTATACTTCAAAGAGGACTTCAAATCTAGAAGGAATAGTGCTGTTACAGTTGAGGCATCTGAATTTCTGGATAATAGGTAAAGCTAACTAAGCGTGGATTTGAGAATCACGCAGATATATGAGTGCTCATTCGGAGGCTATATGCTCCACCTTTCGTATTTGCTATTATTAGCTTAAATTGCACTACAAGACGAGAGCATTGATATAGTAGTTGCAAAGAAAGGGATTTGGGATGTGCTACACAAATATTAACACAACAAAATAGATCAAATGTCGTTTAAAACAATGCAAGAAAAATGTATTCTTTGTCCGACGCATTTTCCATCCAGATGAGAATTTATTATAATACAATCGTTTCTGAATACAAAATATTCTATGCAGTTTATTAGGCAATTATTTTAATAATTATGAAAAATTAATGCATGAAAGGGCAGACGGACAAATGCGCCAAAGACGTTAGCACGATTTGTGCTTCTGTTTTGTTAATTTCTTCAACAGATTTTATAACTGTTGTTGAGCATTTAAATATGTGAACGAAAGAATGCTTTCAAATTATAGTTGTTTTTATTGCTCGCAATATTTATTTATATTTATATTTATATTTATATTTACACTTATATTTATATAAAGGTATATTTATGTATTTATATTAAAATATAGCAAGCATAAGCACTCTAGATATACGCACGAACACACTTAGGCTGTCAGCGATCGTTGACTCAAAATTTGTATAAATATGGGCGAATTTATATGCTATGCTTCATAAAAGTGGGATCTAACTCGTTTTGAGATCTGCACGCCACACGGCCGCAATCGAACAACAAAGCAAGCCAAACTCATCTGCCTAATATGCGGATTTCAAACGGCAGGTGGCCTATTGAACGTATAAAACTCAATGCATATCATGAGCATTTTTATGAGATTCAATCATACAGAAAACTAGTCATATCTATTCGTCCATCTGCTTCGAAGGTTTAGGTTTATATATCGTTGATTTTGAGAAATAACTTCTGTTTACTGAATTGAATAGAATGTTTTGACTGTCTGTGCTAATGTGATCTCAATCATACATTTATAGGTTTGCACCTATTCGAACCGCATTTTATTGAGACACAAAGTAGACCTGTTTTCATAAAAATTTACGAATGAAATGCTGGTTTTTATATATGGTACGATATTCAGCAACGATAATATCAGGGTGAGCCCAAATCCGATAGACGTCTGGATAAAGCAACCATACAATCAGGGATAGACCTCGGCTTCTGACACTCAGGCTTTTGAATGATGGAAATCAAATTTTGATAATCATCACTTTCAGATTCTTAATCCAGAATTGTCGAAGAGCGATGAATCACTCCGGAGTCAAACTTCTCTCGAATTTATATGATTAATTTGAACGAACGTATCATTTGCATCATCTAGTTGTCACAATCCAGCGTGAATTCCGCTCGATGAACTAGTAATTTTTATCGAATTCGGAAGAAAATTTCTTTCGCCGTCAGCATTTGAGAGCATCTATCAATGTTTTTTCTAAAGATAAATATAAACGCACATACATACGCAAAATGGGAAGAGTATTTGTTGCTTAATGTGTTTTTATAGTTATATCAATCTAAACGAAAAGAAACCGCATAAAATGAAGCAATATTTTAATTCTCAACGAATAATTACTGAATCGAATTTAAATTGTTCAATTGAAATATTTATTCTTGTAAGAAAATATTGACAACTTCGAATATTTCCATCAGAGATCTATGAGCTGATGAGCTAATAGCTCAATTCACTTCAGAAATGAAGCTCGAGTGACGTCATTCAATCAGGTGGAACTAGTTTTAAATGCCAATCAAAGAGGCTCACCCGAAAACGAAGCAATAATCCCTTTCAAGGCGATAATCCCTTTCAAGAATATCTCATCACTTTCACTATCGCAGAAAAATGGAAAATTCGCCCTTCTCTTTCTTAAGAGCTCTAAGAGAATCAGATGTCCGAGCGAGAGAATTCCGATCTATTTATCAGCATTATGGAAATCCTCCATAATAAACCAAACGCTTCGACCGCTTTGTGGAAAGATCACTCAACAAATAGTCTGTTAATAAGAATTTTCAGTGATAAAACTTAAGAATTGAAATACTTAAGTGCAACGATACTAATTTCGCTAGATGTTCCGCCCAACTATTAAGTTTATGA
>JAARMF010002180.1:15231-30146 GCA_022844705.1 Toxascaris leonina
GTTGTGTTTCATAACCACTAATATTATCTTTTACCATTTTATAAGGGTGAAGGACGTAACTACGTTTTTGACTTCCCCATCCAATTTCTTTGGTATTACCATTTAATTTATCTTTGGCTAATTGTTGTTCTTGCAATTGCATCTCTAACAATTTTGCTTGTAATATTTTTAAAGCTTGTTGTTTATTTTGCATCTGACTTCGTTCATTTTGACAAGTTACAACAATGCCTGTTGGAATGTGGGTAATCCGAATAGCACTATCTGTGGTATTTACACTCTGTCCTCCAGCTCCTGATGAGCGATAGCGATCGATTTTTAGTTCACTTTCATTAATCTCTATTTCATCATCAGTTTCAATGATAGGCATTACTTTTACACTACAAAATGACGTATGACGTTTTTTATTAGCATCAAAAGGACTAATTCGCACTAAACGGTGAATCCCATTTTCACCCTTTAATAATCCATACGCATCATCACCTTTAATTTCAACTAAGACTGATTTTAAACCAACATCTGCCGGTTGATAATCTACTACAGTCATTTTTAAATTATGCTTTTTACAATACAATTCATACATTCGATAAATCATATTCGCCCAGTCTTGACTTTCAGTTCCACCACTTCCTGGATGAATCTCTAAATATGCATCATCATGATCATATTCTTGATTTAATAATGTTTTCATTTCAAAGCTAATAAACTCTAGATTTAAACGTTTATACTCTTCATTTAATTCAACTAAACTTAATTCCTCTTGATTAAATAAATCTTGGGCTAAACTAAATTGCTCTAATAAATCAGCAACTAAATTAAACTTATCAAGTTTATTTTCTAACTCTTGTTTTTGTTTAATAACTTTAGTTGCTTGCTTATTATCGTCCCAAAAATTAGGTGATAATTCGATTTCCTTTAATTGATTAAGCTCAGTTTTTAAGGATTGTGGATTTAATTTATTAGTTAATAATGCAAATTTATTAATTTTCTCTTGATATGCTTTAACTAATTCATAACTTTCCATCATCCCCCTTGTCTTTTTTATTATAACATAATAATCTTCGTTTTGGGTATAAGGAAAAAATAATAATTTAAAAAAGGTAACCACGGTTACCTTTTAGCATGATTATTCTTCGTCTTTATCTACTTGTGATTCTAATTTTTCAACTAAAGATTCACGGTTAGTAGCAACTTGGATACGACCTTTACAAATTGCATGAGTAATTTCTTCTTCAATATGTAAAATCATATCTTCATATGTACGACGAGATTCTTTTTGGTATTCAAGTAATGGATCGACTTGTCCATAACCACGAAGTCCAATACTTTCACGTAGATGCTGCATTTCATCTAAGTGGTTAATCCAAGCATGGTCAAAACATGATAACATTACTGCTTTTAAGAAGGCATTAACAATTTCTTCTCCATATTCATCAATTTTTTTATCTAATTGATCTTGTGCTAATTTTTTAATATTTTTCTCTATGTCATCACCATCATAGGTCATTGATTTATTAGCAATGTGTTCTTCAACTAATTGTTGTAAACCTTCTTCATCTTTAGCTTCTAAGTATGCTAATGTTACATTGTGAATGTAATCATCCATAACATTTCTTGCATCTTTAATTAATTCTTCGTGTTCCATTACGTAATTACGTTGCGCATAAATTTGTTCACGTTGTTCACGGATAACATCATCATATTTTAATGTGTGTTTACGTGATTGGTAGTTTACTGACTCAACTTGCATTTGCGCATTTTCAATTAATTTAGAAGCTATAGGTAAACTAATTGCTTCTCCTTCTGGAAGTGCTCGAACAATGCGCGAACGCATATCAGGCACGAAACGACGTAATAAATCATCTTCGAAACATACAAAGAAGATACTCTCCCCTTTATCTCCTTGACGTCCACTACGTCCACGTAATTGGTTATCAATACGACGAGATTCGTGACGCTCTGTACCAACGATTAATAAACCAGCGGGATCTACTTCTTCTCCACTAATTTTTGAAGTAAATGGTTTTAATGCTTTTACCTCATCACTAATTTTAATGTCTGTCCCACGTCCAGCCATGTTGGTAGCGATTGTTACCGCTCCTTTTTCTCCTGCTTGAGCAATAATTTCTGCTTCCGCTTCATTTTGTTTGGCATTTAACACACGGTGTGGCACTTTAGCTTGTTTAAGTAATTTAGAAATTTCTTCACTTGTTTCTACAGCCACTGTCCCAATTAAGATTGGTTGTCCATGTTCATGACGTTCTTTAATTAAATCTAACATCATATCGTATTTATCTTTTTTCAGTTTAAAGATAACATCATCACGATCAATACGTACTACTGGGACATTAGTTGGAATACAAATTACATCCATTTTATAAGTTTTTTGGAATTCATCTTCTTCAGTTTTAGCAGTACCAGTCATTCCGGCAATCCCTTTATATAATCTAAAGAAGTTTTGGTATGTGACTGTCGCTTGCGTTACAGTTTCACGATTAATAGTAACATGCTCTTTAGCCTCAATTGCTTGGTGTAATCCATCAGAATAAGCACGTCCTTCTAAAATACGTCCTGTAAATCCGTCTACGATTTTAACTTTGCCATCTTGCACTACATAATCAACATCTTTGTGCATTGCATAATTAGCTTTTAAAGCATTGTTTACAACGTGCGCTACAACTGAGTTTTTAACATTATATAAATTTTTAAGATTTAATCCTTTTTCAACTAAATCCATCCCATGGTTAGTTAAAGTAACAATTTTATCTTTTAAATCTACTTTATAATCAGTATCTTCTTTTAATCCTTTTACTACTGCATCAACTTTAGTATATAAATCGTGTTTGTGTTTTTCTCCACCAGAAATAATTAATGGTGTACGTGCCTCATCGATTAAGATAGAGTCAACCTCATCGATAATTGCATAAGCAAGTGGACGTTGCACACGACCTTCAACAGTACTTACCATGTTATCACGTAAGTAGTCAAATCCTACTTCACTGTTAGTTGTATAAGTAATATCAGCATTATAAGCATCACGTTTAGCTTGGTTACCCATTTGGTTTAAGTTTAAACCAACAGTTAAACCTAAGAATTCAAAAATACGACCAATGTTTTCCGCATCACGAGCTGCTAAGTACTCATTTACTGTAACAATATGTACCCCTTCACCTAAAAGGGCTAAAGTATAAGCAGGTAGTGCTGCTGTTAAAGTTTTACCTTCTCCGGTTTTCATCTCAGCGATGTTAAAATCTAGTAAAGCTAAACCACCCATAATTTGCACTTTAAATGGCGTTAATCCGACACTACGAGTACACGCTTCACGACAAACAGCAAACGCATCAAATTTAACATCTTCGATAGTTTTGCCATCTTTTAATTGTTTTTTAAATTCTTCTGTTTTTGCTTTTAATTCATCATCACTTAATTTCTCATACTTACTAGCTAGATCCATAATTTTATCAGCTTCTTGCTCATATCTAGCTAAATATTTTTTATCTACGTCAAATAAACTTTTTAAACTCATTATTATCCTCTTTTATTTAATATATTTTTAATAAACTCAATACATATTATAGCACAAATCCCTATAATAAAGGCAATTATATTAAAATTACTCATGGTAAATGGTGCAATGTTTTTACCCGTATCTTTTGCTAATAGTGGGGCAGATATATAGATTGCATATAAACTACCAATCATTAACCCCATAATTAAATATAATATCTTACCTCGGTGGTGTTTAAAGGCATTAGAAATCACTTTACTAATACTAAAAGCACCAACAATAATCCCTAATCCAAAGACAACTAATAGGCTAAATGATGAAAAATTAAAGTTAGTTAATAAGGCTTTTAAGTTATTAATAATGACTGTATAGATCCCAAAAATTAATAAAACTGTACTTCCACTAATTCCTGGCAATAACATTGCCGAAATCGCCACCATTGCTACCACAAACGTATAAGCATAAAACCATAAAGGAATGCTTATACTAAAATCAAGATTTAACCCACTACCAAAACTACTTAAAGCAATCACGATAATTAGTCCAATCACTAAAAAGATTAAATCTGGAAGATGTTTTAAATGCTTAGTTTCTTCCTTAAAAGTTACGGGAATTGATACTAATACTAATCCAAGGAAGAAACTAATCATCATATATGGATAATTTTGTAAAAGTTTAGATATAAGTAATACTCCTACTACCAATCCAAATAACCATCCAACTCCCATTTTTACTAAAAATAGGATAGCTGCTTTTCTTGTTTCTTTATGTAATAAATTTTTAATACTTGTTAAAAATTGATCATAAAATCCCATGATAAAACAAATCGTTCCACCACTAAGACCTGGCATTGTATCAGCAATGGCCATTAAAAGTCCTGTTAAACTAATTAAAATATTCATGCTCTTCCTCAATTCTATTTACCACTTGTACTTGATATACTAGTGGGTATTTATTACTTAATTGCGCTACTATTTTTTCCGCGTCAAGTTGATTATCAACAATCATAAAACAACTACTTCCACTTCCTGATAATAAACTTGGATAATGATAATTATCTAGATCTTTTAACAATGATTTAACTTCTGGATATAATTCACAACAACTAGCAGTTAAATCATTGTGCAGATAATTTATATTATTACTACTTAAAAATTGTTCAATATCACCATGGTCATTAGTATTGGTATAATTATCAAATACCGCTTTCGTACTGACATTAATTCCCGGATTAACTAAGATTAGCTCTTGGTTAATTTCATAATCTAAACTAAGTACTTCTTCTCCTCGTCCGGTAACTAGGCTAATACAATTATCAACAAAGAAAGGACAATCACTCCCAATTTGAGCACTTAAATGTAACATCTCTTCACGACTTAAATTTAAATCATATAATAAATTAATTGCTTTTAAGACACATACCGCATCACTACTACCACCAGCAACACCACCTGCGGCTGGTAAATGTTTTTCAACATCAATTAATAATTTAATTTGAATATTATATGTTTCTTCGATCAATTTAACCATTTTTGTGATTAAATTATCTTCTTGACTAACACCTGGAGTATTAACAACTAACGAATCATTAAATTCAATATTAATTATATCAAAAAGAGTAATGGGTGCCATAATCATTTCGACATTATGATACCCATTACAATTTTGATCATAAACATTTAAAATTAAGTTAACTTTTCCATTAGCACGAAATTGCATGACGATCCTTATCGATTTGGTATTGTTTGATTATTTTAAAGGTTTTTGCTTCTTTTAAATCTATCGTGTTTGTATCTAGATTATAGATCATATAACTATTAGGGAGTTGACTACGACTTTGTTCATAACTTCCAGGATTAATACATAATACATCGTTAACATATTCAACATTAGCAATATGACTATGACCATAAATGGCAATATTACATCCATTATTTTTAGCCGCTAGAGCTAATTGGGATAAATCTGTTTTAATGAAATGATCATGACCATGCGTTAGCATTATCATATCCTTATTCAGTGGATAAAATATTTCGTCTTGATAACCCAGGCCATAATCACAGTTACCATTAACAATTAGCATTGCTAAATCTTTAAAGTTAGAACTAGGGAGTTGACTATCACCGGCATGAATAATTAAATCAGGTTGTTCATGCTCGATAGCTTTAATAAATGCACTACTTCCATGAGTATCACTCACTAATAAAATCTTCATCACCTAACACCACATCTAAATTATCCTCATTAGTAATTTTTTGAATAATTGCTAATTTATCACTATCAATATAATTGACAATTACTTTAAAACTACCTTTTTCTGGCATATTATAATCTAAATTTAGTAATTTTAATTTATTAATACAAGCATCTATTAAACATTTACTGGAATCAACTATAACAGCTTGGGGATATTGTTTTTTAAAGATATGATCCGCTAATGTAAAGTGGGTACAACCTAACACGATCGTGTCACAACTCAGTTCACTAGCAGCTCCAATTTCAGCTTTTAGCTCTGGATTTTTAAAATCTTGTTGTTCAATTAATCCTGCTAATTCATCACAACTGATTCCATAAATTGTACTATTATCTAAATATAG
Organism: Toxascaris leonina; assembly: GCA_022844705.1. Lineage (NCBI taxonomy): Eukaryota > Metazoa > Nematoda > Chromadorea > Rhabditida > Ascarididae > Toxascaris > Toxascaris leonina. Next base: position 21,334 of record JAARMF010002180.1, read on the forward strand.
ACCAATACTTAACGCATAACTTTGCGTGTCAATCGTATGTGGTGTGGCAAATACCCCAATCGTTTTATTAACACTACTACTTGCCACTTTTTTACTAGTAATATCTATAATACGCATTACTGGAATATTAGGGAAGGTACTAGTGATTTTATCACCAGCTAAAGCATCAATCGTATTACAAGCAATAACAATTAATTTTGGTTGATAATATTTAATTGCTTTAATAAAATGATTAACATAATTTAAAATATCACGAGGTTGTTTATTTGAATAGGGAACATGTTTCGTATCAGCTAAATTAATAATCTCTTCTTGGGGTAATAAACAATGTAATTGATTACTAATATTAATTCCACCCAGTCCACTATCAATAATTAAGATTGGTTGATTATCTTTTTTCATTCTACCTCCTTTTTATATATTATAACATAAAATAAAGCTCTCGATTGAGAGCTTTATTAATAATTATTTAGCTTGTTTATTCATTTTTAAACGCATAGTAGTTGCCGTTAATAAACATACATAACAAATAATAATAGCTCCTAAAACTAAATACCATCCTGTAATGTATGATGTAGCCTTAACGATTTTACCAAATACAAAGCTTCCTAATGAGAACCCTAATGCGAAGATCATTTGGCAAATACCTAATACTTGTCCATATGCTTTATCTCCAAATAAATATCCTGTCATATATCCTGGTAATACGATGTATGTAAATACACTACAACCATATGCTACAGCAAATACGAATACTAAGTTTTCGAATTGTTGAGCAAAAATTAAACTTAAAATCGCAGTTGTAGCAAGTGCTCCCCCTACTAAGATTGTAGCAAAGGCTTTAATTTTATCAAATAAAATCCCACCTGATAAGTTACCAACAATCGCAAAGATTGCAAATGTTAAACTTGTTTTTAAGTATAAATCATGTCCATTATGCACTTCATTTTTAATATACGTTGGGTTTTGTGTACTCATTGCAGCTACATATAAACCTAAGAATACTAATCCAGTAACAAAGATAAAGAACATTGGTGATTTGAATACTTCTTGAGCGCTCATACCAGTTACTTCTTTAGCTGGTGCATCTGTACTTGCAGCTTTAGCATCACCATGAATTGCATTATATTCTTCATCAGTTGGTTTTTTAATAAGTAATACAGAAACTACACATCCAACGATTAATGACATTAAACCGAATCCAATAATCATTGTAATAATGTTACTTTCACTTGGTTTAATGAAGTTAAACATTAAACTAGCACATACGTTACCAGCACTAGCCCCCATGAAGGCAATTCCTAAGTAACGTCCTTTTTCTTCTGGCGCAAACCATAAGTTTAATAAACTAGGAATACCCATTGAACTAATGAATGCGTTACCTACATTAAATAAGGCAGCGATCACCCAGAACCATACTAAAGTAAACATTTGGTTACCTTGTGGTGCGAAAGCCATTAATAAGAATCCTCCACCACTAAGTACAGCTCCAATGATATATCCCATTTTATATCCTAATTTTTTGAAAATAATTGGAATAACTGGCGCAGCAAATGCAGGCACAATTGTACCAATTGTATAAATTAATATAAATTTATCTACAGCTCCACCTAAACCGTAGTGCTCAACGATTGTTGGTTGTAAAATTGGCACTAAGTTAGCCGCTACAGTAACGACAAAGAATTGCATTAAGAATGTCGCTACAACCATCATTAAAGCTTTTTTCTTGATGTTGTTTTTCATATATTATCAACTCCTATAAATACATCGTAAATATTTTACCATTTATAACTTTTTTTTTAAGTTTTTTTAGGTTTTTTTTATTGATTTGGTGTTATTTTTGACAAGTTGTCCTTAAATAAAGGATTATTTAACAAAAAGTATATAAAAAAGTAACTAAAAATTAGTTACTTTTTGCTTGATCTTTATATTCAAAAGGAATACTCCATCCATATCCTATTGCTTGCGGACCAACATGTGCTCCAATACTTCCACCAAATGAAGCATAAGGAATTGTAATTAAATCAGTATGACTAGCTTCTTTAATTACTTCGCCATAACTCTCAACTGTGTCTTGGGCAAATAGGTTAGCAGCTGAGAAATAAAAAGGTACTGTTTGATCTTTGGTATCATGATCTAACAAATCATAAATTTGTTTAATCGCTTTTTTACTACTAACATGTTTAGAGTGTTCTATTAATTCCCCTTCAGGTAGTACTATTAATGGTTTAATACGTAGTGCATTTCCTAATTTAGCGGTAGTTGAAGGAATTCTTCCTCCATAAGCTAAGTATTTTAAATCATCAACAATTAAATATACTTGTAAGGCTTTTTTATGCCAATCAATGATTTCTTGAATCTCTTCTTTAGTTAATCCATTACGACGTTGCATTTCTTTTAAAATATCACATAAGACTATTCCTGAACCATTTGCTTCACTTCCTGAATCAAATACTTCAACACTTATATTTGGATGTGTTTCCATAAACATATCACCAGCTGTTTGTGCTCCATAGAAAGTTCCTGATATTTTAATACTTATCGTAAAGACTAAAATTCGTTCATATCCTTGACTAACTAAGTCTTCAAAACAACTAATCCACTCTTCTGTTGTTGGTTGACTAGTTTTAGGAATCTCATGGGTTTTATCAATACGTGCAAATATTTCTTCCATTTGTTTTGCATCAAATTGGTCTTCTTTAAATGAAGCATCTTCAAAGTTTACAGTTAATGGTACTTGTTTAATATGACATTCATCGATAATATTCCGATTCATATAAAATGCCGAGTCTGTTACAATCGCAGTTTCCATTAAAATCCTCCTTTGTAGAAACACACTCCAAAAGTATTAGGTCCAAAATGAGTCGGTGCGACAAAATCATCACTAACACATGGTTGTACTTCTAAACCAATACTTTCTAAGAAACTAATTACTTGTAGATTAGTTTTATCATCAACTAAGTATTGACCATAATATACTTTAGTATATCCTCGTTCTTTACTCAACTCTTCTAAGAATTTTAATACACTATTGATTCCTCTTCCTTTACCCATCACATCAGCTTTTCCATTTTTAACTTGTAAAAAGATTTTCATGTTTAAAGCAACACCCATTAGTGCTTTTAATCCACTAATACGTCCTGAATGTTTTAAATATTTAAAACTTCCTGGAAATAAACAAGTTTGGCATGAAGCTTGTACATCTTCTAATTCTTTAATAATTTCTTCATTACTTTTATTTAAGTTATTACCACGAATGATAGTGTCAATTAAAGCTGTTTCAGCTAACGTAATACTTTCTGCATCGATTACATAACTACGATCAGCTATTCCTAATTCATCACAAACTAATTTACAATTTTGATAAGTTCCTGAAAAATCGCGATTAACCGCTACTATGTAGATGAAATCATATTTATCTTTCATCACTTGTAATTTATCACTAATTACTTGTGTACTAGGTTGGCTAGTTTTAGGCACAACACCCGTTTCATCAACTAAATCAAAATATTCTTTAATTGTTAAATCTCCATAACCATATTCTCGTTCATTAACTATCGCTAATAATGATACATAATCAATGTAATCAACACTTTCCATTAGTGGTGATACCATAGTTGTATTGAACGCTAAGATTCCTATATTTGCCATTTTTCCTCCAACTGAATAAGTAGGTCTATGATCAAAGAATTAGAAATGAAATAATACTCTTCTTTAATTTTAACCCTTTTATTTATAGTAGCAAAAAACTCTTTGTTCAATGTAAATTTTTCTACTACTTGTTCATCAATTCCTTCACTCGTTCTAAGACCTAACATAATCGTGTCATAATCTTGTTCATAATTACCAAATACTTCATAATCTTTAATCGGTAATTTGTTAGCATCAAGCTTTTGATAATACTCTTTAATACTACATGTATTTGTATAACGATATCCGTGATAACAACTACTACTTGATAAACCAATCCCAATATAGTCTTCAATTCGCCAATAACCTAAATTATGTTGGGATTGGTAACATGCTTGTTTGGCCCAATTACTAATTTCATATTGACTAAAACCGAAATTGTGTAATTGTAATTGCAGATATTTATACCAATAACTCTCTTCTTCTTCACTTAAATAGTGATAATCTTGATTACCTAAAATAGTGTGTTCTTCAACGATTAAATCATAAAAGGAGATATGTTTAATCCCAGGATTATCTTTGATAAAAGTAAATACATTATCGATATCATTAAGTGTTTGAGTAGGTAAATTAAACATAAAATCACAACTAACATTATCAAAAATACTAGTTGCAATTTTAATATTAGTTTCAACATCCTTTTTACTATATTTTCGACCTAATAAAGAAAGGATGTGATCGTTTAAGGTTTGAATCCCAATACTTAAACGATTAACTCCTAAATCTTTTAGAGCTAATAAATATTTTTGATTAATATCATCCGGATTCATTTCAAAACTAAATTCTTTAATCTGATTAAGATTAATGTATTTAGTTAAAATATTTTTTAATTTTTTAATTTGTTTAATATCTAATACTGATGGTGTCCCTCCACCAATATAAATTGTCTCAATGTTTTGATAGTCATCATACATTGATAATTCTTTATCTAAATATTCTAGATAAGTATCAAGATTGTAGTTATTAACATATTTCTTACAAAAATCACAATAACTACAAATATATTTACAAAATGGAATGTGAATATATAAATGTTTATTCTTCATCAAAATCTACTTTCGCTATTTTGTCAAATTGTTTATTAATTTTATTAGCAGTAATGCTAATATCTTTAGCATCAGTTGTTATTTTTTCAATATCTTTATTAAAACGATTAAATCGTTCATCAAAACGCTTAAACTCAGTTTGTAAGTTATCTAAATACATTAAAATGGTTTTGGCTTGTTCACTACGTTTTACTTCTTGACTTACCACTAATAATAAGTTTAAGATTGCCATTAAGGTAGTAGGAGAAACAATCCACACATGATCAATATAACTTTGAGTAATTATTTTTTCATGGTGAGCATAAATTTCACTAAAAATTGTTTCACTGGGAATAAACATTATTGCTTGACTAGCTGTTTCGCCTTTGATAATGTATTTCGAACTAATATCTTTAATATGTTTAATGACATGTTGTTCAAATTCTTTTCTAGCTTTAGTTAACTCTTCTTCACTACTTGATTGTAAAATACGTTGATATCCTTCTAGCGGGAATTTAGAATCAATGGCAATATCGCCTAGTGGTTGAGGAGCATGCAATAAAAAATCAACAATTGTACCATTAGCCATACTAACTTGGCAATCCCATACTTGTTTTTTATTTTCGCCTAAAACATCACGTAAAATTACTTCTAATCTAATTTCACCAAATGTTCCTCGTGATTTTTTATCATTTAAGGTTTTTTCTAAACTAGTAATCGATTCTCCAAGTCCCATTAGTTGTTGTTGCGCAATATCTAATTTATTAACCTGAGTTAATAAATGTTGACTTTCTTGCGTTCTAACTAATTCTTGGTGTTGGATTTTTCTTTCTAAATTGGCAATTAAATGTTGCATTTCTTGATTAGATTTTTGATTATATAAGTTTAATTTAGTATCAACTTCTTGATTATTTAATGAAAATTTTTGTTCAATATTAGATATCATTGTATCTTGCTTATCATCTAACTTGCTAATGATATCACGATTATTAACTTTAAATAATTTAAATAAACAAATAATTACTAAGATAATTAAAATAATTAATAAAATAGCAATAATATATTCCATATTTTCCTTTCACTTTATTATAACAATTTATTAGTAAAATAAAATAACCATTTCTTATGAAATGGTTATTTTTTACTAAATTTTACCAACTAAATCAATTCCTGGTGTTAATGTTTTTTCTCCTGGATGCCAGTTAGCAGGACACGCTTCTGCTCCATTTTCATAAACAAATTTACTCGCTTCAACTTTTCTTACTAACTCATCTGCATTACGTCCAATGCTTCCTGCTGAAACTTCATACATCACAATTTCACCTTCAGGATTAATAATAAAAGTAGCTCGTTCAGTTGTCCCATCACTTGGAATATATACATCTAAGTATTTACTTAAACGTCCTGTTGGATCTCCAATCATTGGGAAGTTAATTTTACCAATAGCTGGTGAATGATCATGCCACGCTTTGTGGACAAAGTGAGTATCATTACTTACACTATAAATTTCACATCCTAATTGTTTTAACGTATCATAATGATTAGCTAAATCTTCTAATTCTGTAGGACAAACAAACGTAAAGTCTGCAGGATAGAAGAATAACACACTCCATTTACCTAATAAGTCTTCATTTGTAACTGTAATGAATTGATCATTATGGTAAGCGTTTAATTTAAAATCACAAATTTTTTGATTATTATAAGACATTATTCCTCGCTTTCTAATAATATTTTAACATAATTATATATCTCTTCGCTAGTTTTTAAATTAAGAATTTTATCTAAATGCGGAGTTAATTTTTCTACACTCAATTTACTTAATTGAGCACGAGATTTTAAAATATTACTACTTGACATACTAAATTCATCTAAACCTAGGGCTAATAAGATTACTTGTGCAACTGGATCACTTGCCATCTCTCCACACATTCCACACCAAATACCAGCATTATGGGCTGCATCAATTGCCATTTTAATCATGCGTAAAATACTTGGATTAAGTGGTTGATATAAATATCCGACTTTTTCACTCATACGATCACAGGCCATTGTATATTGAATTAAATCATTAGTTCCAATACTAAAGAAATCTACTTCACTAGCAAATAAATCTGCACTAACACAAGCACTTGGAATCTCAATCATCATTCCAACACTAATATTATCACTAACACTAATACCTTCGCTAATCAATTGTTCTTTAGTATCTGCTAAAATTTGTTTAGCTTGACGCAGTTCATCAATAGTGGCAATCATAGGAAACATAATTCCTAAATTACCATAAACACTAGCACGCAATAAGGCGCGAAGTTGAGTCACGAATATATCTGTTTGATCTAAACATAGGCGAATTGCACGATATCCTAAAAATGGATTCATTTCCGGTTCAATATGTAAATAATCTAATTCTTTATCTCCACCAATATCTAAGGTTCTTACAATTACCTGTTTATCACCCATTTGTTCTAAAACACTTTTATAAGCTTCAAATTGTTCATCTTCAGTTGGAAGCGAAGTTTTATCCATATATAAAAATTCACTTCTAAATAATCCAATAGCTTGAGCATCATAGGAAATCACACCTTCAACATCTTTAGGCGTACCAATATTAGCAGCTAGTATTTTACTAACTCCATCATGAGTAACACTTGCTTTACCAATAAAGCTTTGTTCGTAAGCTTTTTGTTGCTCTAAAACTTGTAATTTTTGTTGATAATTATCTAAAGTTGCTTGATCCGGATCAATGATTAGTACTTGATCGATTGTATCAACAATCACATCAACCCCATCAGTTACTTGATCTAGGATATCACCACACCCAACTAGTGCTGGAATCCCCATACTTTTAGCCATAATTGATGCGTGTGATGTTTTACCCCCAATACATGTAACAAAACCTTTTACATATTCTTTATTAAGTTGTGCTGTTTCACTTGGAGTTAAATCATTACTAATAATAATGCATGGGTGATCAATTAAAGTTAAGTCAGGAACTTTAATTCCACTCGCATTTAACAATAAACGCGTTTTAACATCACTAATATCGCTAGCTCGTTGTTTAAAATACTCATCGTCCATTTGTTGAAAAATATCAATAAATTGATTACAAACATGATTAATACTGTATACAGCATTATGCCCTTCGTTAATCAAGTTTTTAATCCCACCGACTAATTCAGGATCTTCAACAATCATTAAATGTGCATCAAACACAGCTAGTTCACTAGCTTGTAATTTATCTGCACTTGTCGCTTTAATATGATTAATTTGTGCTTTAGTTGATTCAATGCTATTATCAAAACAAGCCAACTCGCAATTAATATCACTAGTTGGCTCGTCGTTGATTAGAATATCTGGAGTAGTTAATAAGTAAGCCTTACTTATTACGATACTATCACTAACTCCAATTCCTTTAATTGTTTGCATGATTATCCGTTATATTTGTGCCCAATATTATTATCGATAATAGCATTTTCAATCGCATCCATAGCTTCAGCTTCATCACTACCAGTAGTTTCTACATCAACTACTTGATCTTTTTTAACTCCTAAAGCCATAACTCCCATGATTGATTTTAAATTAGCACTTTTTCCTTCCATGCTAATTGTTGCATCAGCAGCAAATTTAGAAATTTCGTTAACTAATAATGTCGCCGGACGGGCATGTAATCCAACTTCATCTGTAATAATAAATTGTTGTTTCATTTTACTCCTTATTTTTTATACACACTATTATATCACTTTTATGAGAAAGATGAAAGTGTTTTCAAAATATTTTTTTAAGCTTATAAGTAAGTTTTTTGCTATAATTTAAGTAGATATCAAGGAGGAAAGATGGCTAAATATACTCGTATTGAGCAAGATACTTGTATTGCTTGTGGATCTTGTCAAGCAGAAGCTCCAGACTTATTTGGGGAAAGAAATGATGGAATTGCTTACTTTATTTTAGATGATAATAAAGGGGTTACAATCGTTCCATCTGAATTTGAAGAAGATTTAGAATTTGCTGTGGATTCTTGTCCTACTGATTCAGTATTAAGTCAAGATACACCATTTGAATAAAAAGAACTTAGATTTAAGCACTGGGATAAATTTTGTC
>JAARMF010002181.1:8842-30131 GCA_022844705.1 Toxascaris leonina
CATGAGATCGACAGGCGTTATTTGGAACAGTTATTCAGCCAGCCGACATTGGCCAAGATTTGGGTCATGTTAAAAAGCGCAGTTTCCGTAACCGCCCGCGTCGATTGGGAATGGAAAGGTCGCTTGGAAGAAGAAGAAGGTGAGCATGGAACACATACAAACGAGTTACTCGATTCCTAGAGGTGATCAATCTCGTCAGCTATACATATTAGATGAACCAACCGTTCCATAACGATTGCTGAAAGCATGCTTCTTTCAATGTCTTGCAGTTCATTAGTGTTTCTCGCACATCACCACCACCCACGCTGGATCGCCCTAAGGCAAGAGGAAATTGCTTTTGCCATTAGTTCTTGCATACTTGTTGTTCACTACGAAAGAATCCACGCAACGAATCAGTCGCAACGGATAAAACTTTTGTGTGGTGTGGGCGATGCAAGATTGCTGACTCATTCGCACGTTCAATATCTGTTTGAGAAGATTTTATCGGTATTGAATGGAGCAATGCATTGGTTTTAGCATTCAAGAATACTTACTGTGGATGCCATTCTACCAAAATTTTGGTCCGAATTGCACTGATATTTCTCTCTCAAGAATATTATAATACTCTGCTTCTACCATCTTCCCAGAGCTGCAGCATGTTGTACCCACAAAGTACCTGTGATTTCTGATTTGGTGCATTATTATACAAGCTAATTTGACCCAGAAAGAACAATACTAATGAATGCTGTACTTCTTCTTCCTTGTGTCTTCTTGATATATATGCATACGCAAGCAGAAGTCACATTACTTATGAGTAGAACGGACGAGAGCCTTTAGATTAGTGGAATCACCGCCCGAAAAGATTAAAAATGCTTGCTTCGCTAAAATTCGCACGAGCACTGCAACATGCACAGCAAGATTCACGAACACCTCGCGCAGCCTTGCAACTTACGAAAGACAACTATCCTCTTCCTTCCCTTTTATAAACTTCGTGGGCCTGCAATTCCGCTCACATCGTGATTTCATAACATATCCCCTGTAAAAGGCAATGGCCATTCATGAAAAGATGCGCAACGTGCACACGCTCACTCCTTTAGCACTTTCACTATTTGCCCGAATATGTTTTTTTTTTCACTGAACCTTNNAACCTTTTAAAACCTCAAATCAAACTCACTACCATTCTCGACAATATGTGTTAGAAGTATATTAGCTGTAGGTGGGAACGAAATCTCCATGTTATACTCATGATTTGTTTCGTCTGGCAACGAAGCAAGGATGCGGACCCGTATGACACTAATTGGACTTATTTGCCATTTGTGGGCAACGTGGCTATGTGCGATTATTGATCATGTAGTCTGGAGTGGATAGGGGTTCCCGAAATGTAATGACGGCCAATAAAATTTCTCATTAGGAAAATGCTATAAAACATCTGAAGACATAGCCTCAACGACTCCATTCAAGGTTGTCGCGACCAGTCGCGAAGTAGTTGAAAGAGAAATCGTCATGTCTAAATGGGAATTTGCCCAAAGGCTAAAGGCAGCAGCGGGATAAGGATGAGTGGTTCAGGTCATTTCAGGCAACAAACGGAGCGTGCCAAAAAAGGCAACTTTTAAAATACGAAAAGATGGTAACGTTCAAAAATAAGAAAAAGTGGTGTGGCCAAGAAATGGTGGGCAACGTTCAGATTAACAAAGAGGGCTTGCTAAAAAATGACTATTTAAATATAACAGAGGTTGTTGTAAGACACCGAAAGGAGATGTGGAAGGGGCGGCCTTGCGGGTCGAGAGACCAGTTATGATTTCGCAGTCTTATCAGGAATGTGGGAGCGGTCCTTATCGGCACCGCTGGTAAATCGTCTTCATCGCCGTCGAAACATATTGGCCTGTTCTTTCAGACGTGTGCCACCCACTATATAAGATAGTCCTCCCCGCATTGGTCGATCTAGAAGTTCCTCCCCTGATGTCATCCTCTCATCCGCCCCCCTAAAATGTCTGAGGGTCAGCCGCGTCACTCGATTGTATTCGTAAGTTGTGGAGTGCCATGTAGTAGGATTGTGTCCGTACATCGTTCTTTGAGCGCTGTCCCATCCGCGTACCAGATAAGTACGGGCACGAAGAAGTCGCTAAGTCGCTCTGTGCGGGAAGTGCGAGCCTAGTCAAAAACTAAAGTCANAAGTCGCTCTGTGCGGGAAGTGCCAGCCTAGTCAAAAACTAAAGTCAGCCAAATTCGGAGAGATGGGGCTTTTGATCCCTGTTCAGTTTCACTGTCCTATTGTATGTCCCGTCGGATATTGCGCGTATAGCAGTATGCGTGTTCTCTTCATTCACAAATGTTTAATTACCCAGGTTCGAGATTGTGTGCACGATAAGTATCAGGGTGCCACTTTTTGTAAGTCCGCTGCTGAAAGCACGGAGGAATTCATATTGATCATCAGTGGGAATCAAAGACGTGGGCATGAACGCGGCGGCAGCAGAACATTCAACATTATCAGGAACGCACTTTTTATTGTGAAACCATTTTTATATGTTTTTTGCCCATAGAAATACAGGAAATAATGCTAACTTCCTCCTAAAAAAACGGAAGTGTTCACAAAGGCGCGTTTCAATTTATTTTGAGCGCTTTAGTAGTATATGCTCCCTTACTGCTCATTTCTGAAACTCGATGCAAATAAGTTAGTGCACACACAACATGTAGGGCAGGGAGAGAAGAAGCTTCTTCTCTCGCGTCATCAAAAGAATGTTATTCGTATGCGCATTTGCTTGGCGGCTGGCATACATGTCGTTGCAAAAAAAATGTCCTTTCTCTTTTCCAATCTTCTTGCTTCCAGTATCACTTCCTGTCCTGTGTTGCTTCCAGCATCATTCCCCAACCGTTATGCTTCATGCCAGTAAGGTCCTTTAAGCTTCTAATGATTGCCGGGCAAGATTAATCTCGCTCATTCACTGGTTCAAACAGGTGAATGCAGACGTTTGACTGGTGCGTGCTTAACACTTGGGTGAACAAGTGATTCGAAATGTTATCCCTGCAAAGCGACAGCTTCGCAAATATTAAACATATCTGTTATGATGGGCGAAAGCGCGTTGAGTGATTTCAAACCAACGCATTAAAGTGTACATGTAGGATCATGGACGATGACTGGAACTTCCTGACAGCGTTTCTTTGGAACAATAAAACCTCAGTAGGAACAATGTGGAACAAACAAAAGAATCCGGGATGTCGTTATTTGCACTGCAGTAGACTCGATGAGTGAAATTTCCCATGCCACAGCGATACATTTTTTACCCACATCGATTTCATGTGTAACAGATGCAGAACAAATAAGAAGATTTTGTTCGTGCAGGGCTGTACTGTCATGATTGACAAGAGATGAAAACCTTTTTATGCTAGCGATCATAGATTAGCTGCTTCGCTACAACAATTTGTTAAAATAGATCACCTACGAACGATAGTTATAAGAACAAACACAAGAGGATAGAAGAGACGTTTGAAAGCTTCTCAGTTACGCCGAACACCAGGTCGTCGATTCTCCACTGATGAGGATTTAGTCGACTCACAGCGATTCTTCAGTTTCATGGCTTACTGAAATTCACAATCTCTTTTGATATATTCAGATGGGATCATCTTGATTTTGGAAAGGATCAATGGCTGTCCATCAACCATCTATATCTTCTAGTACTCTAGTACGTTATTGACGAGGTTTCATGATGGAAATCCATCATACTTCTTCTACAGACATCCACGAGTTGATGACGGTCGCGTAAACATTTTATCAGCTGATGAGCGAACAACCTCGTCTCCGTTCTACAGGCCGTCTCCCGTATGTATTCACGCCCGATCACCCTTCTGTGTTCACTTTCACAGCAGCAATGGTGTCTGTTCGCGCAACTAGCCTTCATCTAGTCGAATGCTGATCATCTTTTTAGAACATATTTGTCGACCAAAAAACATGCAGAATTTTCGAAATAAAACAATGATTCAGCTTGAACAGAACACATTTGTGTAAAAGTCTCGCAGCACTTTTCTTGCTACGAACCCATCGATCGGCACTTCGTGACCCATTTCAACACTTCAGCGTTCGGCTAGATGTTGCCCACAGGACTAGCACCACGAGGGTTGATTCTGTTTGTTGCTAATTAAAAATGATTGATTCTGGCAATTGACTTTGTTCCCATTCTAATGTTATATCACCTATCTTATCGTATTAATTCGGCGATTGCGGAGCATTTTTCAAACATTGAAGTTGGAATCAATGAACCAGCTGTTAAACGCGCTTATAAAAATGAACCATTTCCATCGATAACCGATGCAATCGGTTTCGTTCACTAACAATACTCAAATGCATCGAGAGTTGAGAATATAGCAGGCAAAAATTGCAAAGAAAACTTACATGCAAAGTTTGGTGCTAGTATCGCACTTCGAATTTTGGTACGTGGTGCAGTCCGAATCTCTGCTGCATCCATTTCCCAGTTCGTAGATCGGCTTGTTGAACTCATTGCCTCTGTAACAGAATACCGATGTCAGAGAAGGGAAGCGAAGCAAAGGTAATTGTGCACCTAAAAATCCCCCATTGCAATGCGCTTTCCCCTGCAGAGATAAGGTGCGGGGACTGAGTGCTGTCATGATGGGGGAATACGGTCTCGTCTTTGCAGGATCTAAGAGCAGAAACAAGTCCATGCTAAACAAGTATAGCTACCCACGTTGCTTGGGTGAGCACATTTGTTGGCGCACGTATGTTCCATCTATGTTGCTGTTCTCCAGGAATCAGAACACAATGGAGCTCATGTCTGTGATCTCCTCAGTGAAAAACAATGATATAATCGAGAATTTTGGAAGCCTCTCAAGTGCCGGTCGCTTGTGGCCATGACTGAACTCCGAACAAGTTCGAGGAGTAAACGCGATCCTCGGAAACTCTAGATTACTCACGTAAGAACGACTTCGACGGCTACATTTCTTCAAGGCACATTTTGGCCCATCCCATGTGAAATCTGAATCTATTCATGAGATTCGCAACACTTTCAATCACTCAGAATGGAAACGAACATTGCAAATTACTCACGCAATGGAATAGTGGCACACAAGGTGAGTTGCATACGATGATCCTTCAGTACAATTCCTAACACCGCATCCGATCTTCGTTGTGGCTCCCCATGCCATCTGCAATTCTGATTATCCATATTCAGCCTCGCGAAGAACATGAGTTGAACCTAGGATTCCACTATATTCATCGATTATAGAACAGTGAAGATGCTGTTGAATTGGCAAAGGAATGGGCATTTTTCTGCATTCTTTAATTGAATGAGGCAATATACTGAAGTACACCCAACCAAAACTGCAACTTCGAGTTGTCTGTGATTGAAGCGGCTGAACGAAGAACGTGTCCTGCGGTAGGCTTCACAAGCTGCATAAAAATTTCGGCTCAAAGTTCATGTCTGCGGGGAATAAATTTAGTGGGAGGGAAGTTCGACGAAATGCACAAGCGAGGAGGAAATGGAAAAAGCTGACAAAACCAGCTGTTCAGGGCTATGTAAAAAGGCTGATCCGGAGACGGGTGCAGTCACTCGCTCGTGCACTCTCAGGTCATCGCGTTGAACCTACTTTGATTCAAACTGCGCGAATCCATTGCAGAAGCGCGCGAAACACTCATTAGTCAAACTACGAAGATGAAGCCATGTAGGCTTCGAATTTGAATCCGGTTTGCGTTAATTCCCAAAATTAATGCCCACCTGACTCCAATGACCAGCTGTTCCGAGAACGTAATTGTCCATCAGGTTGTCGGTATTGTAGCTCAAATCGATTTTCGTGATTTCATTCCACCACATGCCGATAGATCGAACGACGCTCGTATCTGCAAAGAGCAGATATTTTACATACGAGTATGCAACATCGCCCTATGCAATCAAGTTCCATTGGTGGCGCATGCTTCCGTATTGTACTTTACTCTTCCTGCGATTTAACGTTGCCACAGATGAAGCGATGGGAGATTATGTCGCCATATCTGATGCGAGCATATTCGCATTTATGAGCACTACTTGTGCAAATTGTCAGCTGATGATAGAGCCTTTTCTACACAGATGTCGAAAATGCCCGATTCAATAATGAGTTGGCCACTCTCCGGAATGTTTCCCAACATTTGTCCTATGATCGTAACATTCATGAATATCGATCTCACTGTTTCCGATAAATGATAGCGTTATTTAAAATGCGCCCATTTCTGAGATCCTTTTCAATGTTCCATGATGTATTCGTGCACCCCGACGGATGTTGAACGGTGGTCGGACTTGAAAGAGCATTCAGAGGTAGAGTGAGTAATTCGATCGCCTCATGGTTTGAGTCACAATTTCCTTGCTTCACATCTGCGGTTTTTGCCTCTTCTGAGTCAAAACTTCGGCATACGTGGTTAAAACATGGAGAACAGGAAGTACAAACGAAGCGGCGACAGCGCGTTTTTTGTGGATTTACACATAGACGCTCATGATGAATCCTTGTTTCTTGAACTGTAACTCCGCGTGGTTCAATCGTTTGTATACATGCGGTGGACAACCACGCAGCGAACGAAATCATTCAGGCGGTAATGCAGAACTAGCGGCCAGGTTCAATACTTTACTGTTATACAACCCTTCGGGAATCTAAAAGAATTCCAGGTGGTACTCGGTGTGTTAACAGACCGATGAGCAGTCGAACGTTAATTTGAAAAAAAGCGTCATACCAGTGCGGTCGAAGTTGTCGGATTTACTCCACTTGTAGATACTCTCTCCTGCACCGTTCCTATATTGCGAAGTTGAGTGTCCATATTGGCACCGATCTGCCCAATTCTGGGCGCTCTTTTCCAGTTCGCAATCCCACGACTGAAATGATAAGCATTATCTGTCGTCGGATGGTGCATTTGAGGAAAGGATGCAAAGAACACCAAGTTTCTTTTCGGCGTGTTGTTGATCTCAACCCCGAAAAGGTCACTGAAGAATCCTCCTGCTCTGAACAGTCTTATGGATGTGGACGCGATTCTGCTCTCAGGAACATTAGAACCGGATATTACCAAGCATCGCCACTTGTTCTATGACGGTTGGTGCAGACTTTTAACGGATATGAAACCTGGTGATATCTACAGCTGTGTTGATGCTATCCACATACCAACTCGTAGATATTCTTTCCGCTTCTTAGAAGCCTCTTCGAATCTTGCACTTTTCCTTGGGCGAGCAAAGATCGGAGCTCGTTGTGTCCTTCGAGCATTAGGTTGCGGGTCTCGGGCGTGAATCTTTGATCGCGCACATTGCGACAGTTCAGTGTCGATCCTGTAACCGCCAATTTACACGGACTTTTCATGAGGAGACGCACAGCTTACTCAAGTGCAACAACTACACATTGCGATGCAACTCACTTGTGGGTATCCCTCCACTGGTTGTCCATTTTCTCAGTTTTTACGATCAGTTATAGCTTTGCTAACAAAGTTTAGTAACAGGGCTATAGTGGCGACTATTGCAGGCGTTCCCATGGTACGAGAATGAAGGGATTTGTTATGCAGCAATGTGGTGAGTAAGAAAATAGCCAGAATGTTGAATCTGGTTGACTTGTTACGAAAGGTTAAAGTTTCTCAAATCAAGATACGCCTGTCTGATTGATGGGGGCATCTTGAACATCCTGGAGACTTTTGTCAGCCCTTTCGTTAATGTCGTTTGGGTATACGCATTACCTATTTTGCTGGGAAAGTGGTAATCTTTAACTGCTTGAGTTTGAGTTTGAGCAACTCTGTTTGAGTAACCAAGGTACCATCGGAAAAGGTCCGGAGCGAACTAATCTTATGCAAGTGGTTCCAAACAGCCTAACCTGTTGGTCTGACCTCGGGTGGTCGAGTGGGTGGACGGTTTGTCACCACCACAGGACTCTTAGTCGAGGAACCGCCTCCCGGTTTGCAGAGACCGCACGTTCTCCTGCATTGACCCTCCAATTCCGGATATTGGCGGCAGATGTAGAAGCTCTGTTCGCAATAAGGATGCTCGTCAGTGCAGGCTGCAACTTCTTATTTTCACAGAGTAATCTCGCCATCAACGCGCTAAAATGCAACGTCACAATGACAGGTTTCTTGACTTTGGAATTAGACGATTGGCTTCGTCCCGTCGATTTCTCATGCAGGATCCTAAATAGAACAGACGCGCCGAAATGTGGATGCGATTGAATTACTCGAATTCGGTCGCGGTTTCTCAACACCTTTCAACCGGCAGCATGATACAAAAAGAAGACAAGAAAGCCGATTGAAACGATTTTTTGTCAGCAATGTCGCTCTGTTCCATTTGAACACCTCTGATAGTGCACAAATCTCCACACTTCATAGTAGATCTTGCTTCGGAGCGAATAGGAGAGAATTAAATGCCTTTTGAGGAATTCTAATCATTCAGAGAAATTTTGAAGGAGGAAAAGGTTTTGGCTGTTGTGACCCGCAAAATTTGAAACGAGAAGAACCCAACTTTGTACTAGCCGAGAAATAGCATTTGAAAAACGCCATTGAAGTCGCTGCTGTTCACTTCAGTTCCAAATGCCACTTCAAAAACTTACATGGGTCGGTCGGTTGCGGCTCTGGCATTGGCTCTGAAATAGAATGAATGAAATGTTCTATCTCATTTATCATTTCCACTTTATAATTTTTAAATGTCTCAATAAGCGACGCCTATAGAAAGATCCATCTCGCCGCCATTTTACTCCTTTAAAAAGTATAACTTTACGAAAATTTTCACATATTCGAAGTTCTTGCAATGTTTTCTCGCAATTGATTCCCTTTGACATCATTCAAATTTTCGGAAATTTTTCTAGAGAGTAGTACTTACCATTGCAGAGGTTGCATGACTTTCGACAGTTCACTTTCGATAGGTACAGATCGCACGTTTTGAAACCCACGATGTTGTCACAAAAGTCGACGCGATCGGAGCATTCTGCAACGGGACCCAATTACTACATGAACATTGTCGAGAACTTTTTGAGTCACCAATCAACGAACTGCTTCTCGGTGCCGCAAAATATCTTCATTTTACTTTATTTGCTGAGGACTCTTCTCAAGAAATATTTGTTTGTTTCTTCAGCGATTATGTTTCATCCCATCCTGTTTTCTATNCTCTTCTCAAGAAATATTTGTTTGTTTCTTCAGCGATTATGTTTCATCCCATCCGGTTTTCTATGGTGTCTGCAGAAAAAAAAAGGGATGATTTTGCACGAAAATTTCCAAAAAGTCTATAGGGTATTGCTAGGCTCTCTTGCAATATCATCGGAAAAAACTGCAGCCTGTTATGATCAGATTCACATTTGACAGTCGCACTTACCTTGGCCACTCACGATGGCGACAACTGCGCAAAGAATAACACAAATGTACCGCATGAATGCACAGGGTTATTGCTTACCTGAAAAAGATGACAATTTATAGTTACGAAAACAATCACCCAGCTTCGATATGTCGTGAGAAAGAGGAGCGTGGAGCGGTGGAATCTGAATGGAAACTTGCTTACATAAAGGTTTTCTTCAATTTAAGTTCGCAGCGTGCATGCGACCTAGGTTCGCTTATAGAAGCATTTGATTTTTCGAGTTTCGAATGTATATGGAACACAGTAGAAACGCCTCTCTAACATCTAAATCTTTTCGTGTTGTCGGTTACTTATATTCCCAAAATTGCAGTTTTAAGAGAATAGATTTATAGTTTTACTGGCGATCTTCAATAACAATTACTGTTCTGAAATACCGATGATGTGGGAGCCTAAAGCCTCTATTAAAATTTTTGTCGTTGATGCTGTATAGCATATATATCAAAGCGGCAGTTTCCCTATTCNAATGAAGTGTCAAGAGCAGCAGGAAATATTCGCTCCAATGATCAAAATGGGAAGTTATAGAGCGGAGGGCCAATTATTTCGAGCCACAGCAAAGTTTTACCAAGAAAAATTGCTGCCAATCTGACTATATGCAGTATCTCGATCCTTTTATACACAGCCCTGATTCATTTCTACATCTTGATAAATAAGCTGATGTCACTGCTTGTTTTTATTCTCTTCGTGGGATGTCAATCACATCCCTTCAGACCGAAGTAAACACGTACTGTGAAATCTACCCGCTGATTGTCTCGTAGTGAAAGCATCTGCGCCTCTTCAAACATTACAGCCATTCACATATTTATACTTCAGGATTCGGCTATTCGGTCGTGCCATATGCGTTTCGGGCAAGCGAATTATCGCAGATCATGCATCACAATGCATGTAAACAGTGTCAAAGGTTTTCCGGGAAGTGTGCGGTCGTTCAGCCGCATAACTGTGCCAATTGCTCGTTCGTACCCCTTTCCGGAATGTCGCTTTATTGTCAGACATAGCTGGTCAGATCCCACTCAGCTTGTGCAGTTTATTGATACTTGATGTTTCTCCAGCACACACGGCAGCAATGACAACTTTGATGAGTTCTTCGATTGTCCTTTTTTGCCACATTCCGGTAGGAAACACCGTTATGTACTGTCTCGAACATCGTTTTGAAGATGCACAATACGCCACTTCTGGGCAACCGCTGTTGCCGCTATTAGCTGCTAGGACAGCGGTGATCAGAAGACGTCGAATCCACGAATTTCGTCCCACCTCATCCATCACATTTCAGTTTTTCCCAGGCGCAGCATTTTCGACTCGTTTTGGATTGAAATGTCAATTTAGTTCTTGTGGAAGGTGATGAAGCCTGATTCGCTTGCAGCAGTTGTCGTTGTTTATATCAAACAAATATGAAATTCATGAAAGTTGATGTAGGAAAGCTGTTATTGTCGCGAAAACGGGCGTCGCTACTTCACGGCATGGAGTGCAACGATGGTAAAGCAATTTAGATGAAATATCAACCGTATGGTGAGTTTAAAGATCCCCTCGCGGCGACCATAAGAACCTGACCGACGCGCATCATGCGCTGAAGCAATCTCCAGCCACCAAAGGAACGTGGACATTGGTTCCTGCTGTGCTTTCGCCATGGGCCCCTGTGTGCGTGGGCCGTAAGGTCGATTCAATGACTCCAATGGTAATGGCAAACTGCTTTCGCTGTGAGCCTTTGCAAACTTGTTGTTTGCTATGGAACAGTCCATGAAACGAATCAGTCGCAACAGCTGAATCCTTCTTGTGGTGCCAGCGATGCAATAATGGTGACCCTATTGCACAATTCACCATCCGTTTGAGGTTTTATCTGTATTGAATGGAGCACTGTGTTCGTTAGTGCAGATCAAGCCTTTCAATAATATTTACAGGTGATGACATTTTACCAATATTTTCCGCAAAATGCTGTACATACATTTCCCATTCAAGAATGGCATAGTACTTTACTCCTACCACCTTTCCAAATCCCTAGCATACTCCACCCAGAGTGTACCTGTTGTTTCGTATTTGGCACATTTTCGCCCAGAAACCACAAGCACGATACGAATGTTGCACTATTTCTAGCTTAGATTTTCTTGATATGAATGAATAGGCGCGAAAGAATCACGTTACCAGCGAGTACAACGAAAGAAACCCTTCAGAATAGTGAAATCGCTGCCTGAAAAGACTCAAAAACCGCCGAAACAACCTCCAGAATAGAGCCAGTACTTTCTTGACCAAAAACAATGGGGATGACGTTGCGGATAAGTCGCCATGTTCATGGTTCACATGCATTTAGCGCCATTCGAAACTGCGGCAACCATCTCTCGTGAAATGGGTATTGGCAATCAACAAGAAAGGCACCACGGATTTTCACATGAACATGACTCGCAGTTGAAAGGGGGCCGACTTTGGAAAGTATGGAAAGTGAGTGCAAGAAAGCAACACTATACTGTGGTTCCACATGAAAAACTGTTGAAACGTCGATGTCATTTGAAGCTCTATCGATTTCACTGACATGAATTGTAACAGTTCGGGAATGCACTGCAGAACAGGAAGTGGGACTGGAAGCGAAGAGGTTTTAAAGGAGAGATTCTTTTTGAAGCAGTGTGTATAAACTGCCGCCAAGCAAATGCATATACAAATAATATTCGTTTGAAGGAGCAGGAGAAGTTCCCTCTTTCTATCCGCTACACGCTTCGTCTGCACCAACGTACTTGCATTCATATTGAGTTCGAGAGATGGTCGATAACAGCTGCTATTGAAGCATTCGAAATAAATTCGACCCAGACGTTGAATGAAGTCGTTTAATTGTTGGCTGAATTATCCTGAAGATCCATATTACCCGTATCAGTGAACCGTTCCCATCACGACATCCGGCTGCCTTCAAAAACCTGTCAGCGCCAACTACACCTTTTCGAAATCACCAGTGTTATCCTCACCCGACTTAACATATTGTAATCACATCGGCAAGATGACCCACCATCTTCGATATATGATCTGCTTATTGCGGTGGGAAAAACATGTTCAGTGGGTAAAACATATTCGGGCGAATAGTGGTGCTAAAGGGGCGCGCATGTGCACGTGGCGCATCTCTTCATGAATGGCCATCGCCTTTTATAAGGGATATGTTATGAAATCATGATGTGAACGCAATCGCAAGCCCAAAGGGAACGAAGAGTATAATAAACAGTTGAACTTTGTGAGTTGGGAGGCTGCGCGAGGTGTTTGTGAGTCTTTTGGTGTTTGTTGGAGTGCTCTTTCGAATTTTTGCATCTGCGTCCCTTAGAGTTGTTCACTACTTTTATCTTCTATATTTTTATTCTGGAGATGTCGATTCGGATTGATGCCATTGCATCGCAATCTATGAAGAGGGACACTGAACAGTCATTATCGCTTACAGGATTCAACAGCTGTTCAATATCCTAGAAGCCATTCTTGCTGGGAAGCATAACACAGGAAGACGACGTGTGATTGCGGAAGTGGTAGCTGCATAGCAATCAATGGACATAGCTCTGCGCATGAAAAGCTTGCGGAGATTCTGCAAAGATGTCTTGTGGTGTGGAGATGAGGCATTCTCATGCAAATTTCCTCTCGCTTGCAGATTCAGAGAGGCGAATGCAGATGTGTGACTCGATGGGTGCCTACCACTTGTGTGAATAATCGATGAGAAAGGTCACGGCTGCAAAGCGACCACTTTGCAAATATTGAGGAGATTTGTTATGCTAGATGAGAGCGCGTTGAATTATTTCAAATCAGCGCATCAATGCGTGAATGTTGGATCATGGACGATAGTTTGAAGTTGCTGTCAGCATTTGTATGAAAGAATAAATCCTTGCAGCACCATCTCGTTATTCACACTGTAATGCACTCGATGATTGATCTTTCACATGGCCACAGCGCTGCAGCGCTCACACATATCCATTTCATGTGCAGCTGATGTGGAACAGCCTGGAGGATCTTGTTTGCGCAAGGTTGTGCTGTCATGACTGAAGAAAAATCAAGACCTTTATATAATAGCAAACATAGATTAGCTGCTTGACTACAAACATTTGTCGAAATAGACCACCTAAGAAAAACAATTTTAAGAGTCAATAGAAGAGAATATGGAAGACGTTTACAAGCTTCTCAGTTGCGCCCAACACCAGGTCGTCCATTCTTCATTGATGAGGATTTAGCCGACTTGCAGCCATTTTTCACTTTTACGATTTACTGAAATTTACAGTCTCCTTCGATATACTTAGATGCGGTCATCTTATTTTTCAAAAAGATCGATGTCATTTCAAGCACTTCCTTTAGAAAAAATGTCTTCATCAAGATATCATGATGGGAATCCAGCATACTTCTTCTACACGCACTGACCAGCTGATGACAGGTGCGTAAATATTTTATCAGCTAATTACAGAACAGTTTCGGCCCCCGTCTCATCAACCGTCTCTAGTATGTATTCACGCTCGCTCACCTCACTGTGTTCACTTTCCCAGTAGCAATTGTGTCCGTCCTGTCCATCATATTCATCAAATCGTATGCTGATTATCACCACAGAACATGCTAAGCCGATTTAACTAACGACGCAAAATTTTCAGTAGAAGCAATGGTACAGCTTGAACAGAACAGAATTCTATACAAGTCTTAGTTCATTTCACATTTTTATGAGGCGATCGATCGGCAGTCCCTGATCAAGATCAAAATTTTCGTACCTCTCGTTAGATGTTGGGCATGGAATAGCACCAAATGGGTTGATTCTATTTCCTACTTGTTAAAAATGATTCATTCAAGCAGTCCGACGTTGTCGCCCCTCTAATGTTTTATCACTTATGATATCATGGTAATACGCTGATTATAGATCATCGCCAAATGTGCAAACAAAACTCACATGCAGAGTTTGGTGCTGGTGTTGCACTTCGAATTTTGGTATGTGGTGCAGTCGGAATCTCTACTGCATCCATTTCCCAGTTCATAGATCGGCTTCTCGAAGTAATTACCCCTTAAAGGGACACCGATATCAAAGAACTAAAGCAAAGCAAAGGTAACTGCGCACATAAGAATCCCACATTACAGTAGGCTTTTTTTGCAAAGGTAAGGTGCTGCAACTAACGCCGGTAAGCGCCGCCGTAAGAGGTGAATAAGCCCTTGTCTTTTCATGATCTAGGAGCAGAAACAAGTCCAGGTTAAACAAGTGTATTCCTCCAAGTTACTTGGGTCAGCACCACTGTTTATCGCAAGAATTGCTGCGTTTCTTATGTTCGACATATGTCCCTCCTCTCCAGCAATCAGAACAAACAGGAACTCGTGCTTGCGGTCTCCCCAGCAAAAAAGAACATTTCTCTCGAGAATCTTGAGACCCTCTTCGTTGCAGGTCCTTTGTGGCAGTGACTGAGCTCCGAAGAAGTTCTACGGGTGAACGGATTATTCGGGAACTCCAGTTCAACATAAAAATAACTCCGAAGGTCGAATTCCTTCAAGGCGAATATGGGCATATCACTTGTGAAATCTCGCTCAATTCATGAAATTCGCATCCCTTTCAATCACTAGGAGTGGAAGGAACATTTCAAATCACTCACGCGATGGAATAGTGGCACACAAGGTGGGTTGCATACCATGATCCCTCAGTACAATTCCTGACACCGCATCCGATCTTCGTTGTGGCTCCCCATGCCATCTGCAATTTTGCTTATCCATATTCAGCCACGCGAAGAACATGAGTAGGGCGTAGGATTACACTATATTCATCGATTACAGAAGAGTGACGGTGTTGTTGAATTGGCCATGGAATCGGCATTTTTCTGCTTTCCTCAATTGAATGGGCCAATATACTGAAGTATACCCAACAAAAATTGCACCTTTCTTTGGTTCCTTTTCGACTGGTCGGTCATAGATGTAGCAGAAAGAGGAATATGTTCTGCGGGAGGCTTCCCAAGGTACATAAAAAATTTCCACGCAAAGTTCATGTCGACAAGGTCAAACTGTCGAGGGAAAGATGAGTCAGGTGGAAATTCAATTTTGAAGAGGAAGTGGGCAAAGTTGACCAAGAGAAGTAGCTAGTGAGAATCGTGCTAAAAGGCTGATGCGCATACCGGTGTAATAACTCCTTCGCGCGTTCTCAGTTGTTCATATTGAACCATGATTCAAATTGCGCGGATCCATTGCAGAAGCGCGCGAAACAGTCACTGAGCACACTACGAACACGAAGCTATGTAGCCTTCGAATTTGAATCCGGTTTGCGTTAATTCCCGAAATTAATGCTCACCTGACTCCAATGACCAGCTGTTCCGAGAACGTAATTGTCCATCAGGTTGTCGGTATTGTAGCTCAAATCGATTTTCTTGATTTCATTCCACCACAAGCCGATAGATCGCAAGATGCTCGTGTCTGCGAAGAACGGGTATTTTATATAAGTAGACGCAACAGCACTCTATTCAATAAACCTGGATTGGTAAGGGATATTTCCACATTGCAATGAGCACTCCACCGTCTATTCCTTCAATACTCTTCCTGCCGTTTGACGATGTCAGTGATGGAGCTATGAGAAATATTTTCTAGAATTCGTGCTGCGATTTTAGCGTCTGTGAATTTCGGTCTGACGGTTTGCGATACCCGTAGCATTATTTGAATTCGCCTTCAATTTTCTTTAATATTTTCGTGCACCGCTACGAATGTTGAACAGTGGTCGAACATGGGAGAGCTGCATGATTTAGAACTCGTGAATTGTTCGCCTCAGAGTTTGAGCCACACTTTGCGCTCTTCACGTCTCTAGCTTTACGCGTTCCTGAGTTAAAACTTCGGCATATACAATTGAAAATTAGAGAATGGCAAATTGAAACAAGGCGACTTAAGTGCATCCTTTGCGGATGTTAATATAGACGCTCATGATAAATCGTTGTTTCTTATACGGTCACTCTGCAATGTTTAATCGCTTGTATGCATGAGGTGAACAGCCAGGCAGCGAATGAAATCATTGAAACAATATTGCGGAACTAGCGGCCAGGTTCAATACGCTTCTGATATACAACCCCTCAGGAACCTAAAAGAATTCCAGGTGGAATTCGAAGTGTTAACAGACCGATGAGCAGTCGAATGTTAATATGAAAGAAAGCGTCATACCAGTGCGGTCGAACTTGTCGGATTTACTCCACTTGTAGATACTCTCTCCTGCACCGTTTCTGTATTCCGAAGTTGAGTGTCCATATTGGCACCGATCTGCCCAATTCTGGGCGCTCTTTTCCAGTTCGCAATCCCACGACTGAAATGATAAGCATTATCCGTCGTCGGATGGTGAATTTGGACGAGGCAAAGAGGGGGATATGTAAAGAGCGCCTGGTTTTTTTTCGCAGGGTTGTTAATCTCAATATGGAAAAGACCGTTGAAGAAGTCGCATGTTCTGAGCAGTGTTATAGACGTAGACGGGTTCTGCCCTCTGAAGCATTGCCGCCGAAAACAACGGAACGTCGCGGAGTTATTCTGTGACGGGTGGCCGGAGTTTTAACGGATATGAAAGCTGGTGATATCTACAGCTGTGTTGATGCTATCCACATACCAACTCGTAGATGTTCTTTCCGCTCCTTAGAAGACTCTTCGAATCTTGCACTTTTCCTTGGGCAAGCATAGATCGGAGCTCGTTGTGTCCGTCGAGCATTAGGTTGCGGGTCTCGGGCGTGAATCTCTGATCGCGAACATTTGGGCAGTCCACTCTCCCTCCTGAGCCTAGAAACGTCAATTTAGCCCGCTTTCTTATGGTCCACGAAATGTATTGCTTATTCAAATCAACAGCTACCTCTTACGATTGCCCCCATTTTATCAGTATTCCATCACTTATCAACAATTTCCTCGGTTTTCGGGATCACTTATAGCTCCACTAGCACAGATTTCCTCACTAGATTTGTTAGTGCGTCAACGGTAAATAACCGGCAATTTCTTCTTGCAGTGAGTTGGGACATCGGAGGTAAAATTGCGACAATCGAAGACATTTCGATGGAAAGCGAATGGAGGGATTCCTGGCTGAGCCAAAGGTGATCCAGGGTATAGCTCAAATGTTATATTTTTCGATAACTGCTCCGAAATGTTTCCATTTTTTCGACCCTTATCGCGCCTATTCGGCGCTCTGGTCTAAAAGGACGTCTTGGAAATCTCCCTGCCTTGTGTCAGCCTTCCTACTGTCATATGGGAGTTTGAAATTAAGGGGGTTTGCATGAGATCCTGCATCTTCGAGGAACTTGAGGATGGACTCCGCAACAATCGTGTTAATGCTCGGCTGCGCGTGAATGAAGTTTCGACTACTTTCTAGTCAAATCTGGTGATCAGTGATTAACCCAGTTTGACTGTCTGTATATTTCTTGAACATAAAACAGCGGATCTTGTTGAAGATGTTCAATAAATTTAATACTCCGCTTTGCCGATAACCTTTGTTTTCGGCAGTTTCTGCTGATCGAAAATCTATACAGCACAGAGATTTAATTTTGCAAGCTAGGAACGTAGTACTTCGTCGACGATAATCGGGTTAGATATTATCTCTTTATTAGCATATTTAACCGTTTTACTGTAGGAGTGGTGGTATATCTGTTCGAATGACTTCCGAACATAAGATGCTATCTCAAAACTTAGCGAATGAGTTCATCTTATGGAACGGGTTTAAGAAAGGCCTACCTGTTGGTTTGACCTCTGGTGGTTGCGTGGTTGGCGGAACTGGAGGGTTGGTAACTCTTTCACTTTCTGTTGTGGTGGGCACAGGAGCTTGAGTTGTTGCGTTTTTCGACGAACCACCACTCGGTTTGCAGAGCTCGCACGTTCTCCTGCATGACTGCTCGAATTGTGGATATTGACGGCAGACGTAGAAACTCTCTTCACATCGTTCAAGATCGTCAGTGCAAGCTGCAAATTCTTATTTTCAGACAATAAGCTCGCCACCAACTCTGAAATGTGATATCGAGGTGACAGGTTCGGTGGACATGAAAGGAACGGTGGAATCGCGCGAACGGTTTAGAACTCATCGGCAACCCATGAAGGAGCCTAAAGAAATGAAAGAGTGCATCCGAGTTGTCCTTTTTGCCTACGAGATTTCTCAACGTCTCCAAACCTCTCGCATCATCCAAAAGAGGATAAGAAAACCGATTCAATGTTTCCGTCAACACTGCCGCTCCGTTCTATTAACGATTCTTGATTCATAATGAACGAAGCTCTACAATTTCTTTGTCGATCCTACTCTGGAGAATAACTTTCTGGAGAAATCAAATCATATGGAGCAATACTCAAAGAAGGAAGGATATTCAGCTGGTTCACAGCCCAAAACTTGAAATAAGCCTCACCTGAACATTTCCTTAGAAACAGTTTAAAAAATCACATCAGTGTAGTTCA
The DNA here is from genome assembly GCA_022844705.1 of Toxascaris leonina. NCBI lineage: Eukaryota > Metazoa > Nematoda > Chromadorea > Rhabditida > Ascarididae > Toxascaris > Toxascaris leonina. The sequence continues at coordinate 27,517 of JAARMF010002181.1, forward strand.
CTCCAATTCCGATTGACAATTCAAAGACTTACATGGGTCGGTCGGTAGCGGTTTTGGCACCGGTTCTGAAATGAAGTGAATTAAATGTTTCATATTTTTTCTCATTTCTATAACATCATTTTCCAACCACTCCATAAGTGGCATCTCTCAGAAAATTGACGTGGCCACAAATTTGCTCCTTCTCAAGGCATAAATTTATTACTTCTTCTATCTACTACAAATTTTTTGTACAGTTTTCGCCCAATTGAATTCGTTCGATTTTCTCAAAAATACGAAGAAATCGCTCTGCAGAGCTCCGCTTACCGCTGCATAGATTGCACGACTTTCGACAGTTCACTTTCGACAGGTGCAGATCGCATGTTTTGAACTCAACAATATTGTTACAAAAGTCGACGCGATCGACGCACTCTGCAATGCGATCGAATTAGTAGACGGATATTTCGAGATTTTCAGATTACTAATGAACTAACCAAGTCGGTGGTGGAAAATGTTCTCTACCTACTTTACATGTTGAGGGCTCTTTGTATAAGAAATATGTGTTTCATTCTTCGCTGTGTATAAGTTATCCGCTCCGGCCCTTTTATTTTGGTGTATGCGGAGAAGCGATTGATTTTGCACTGAAGATTGCAAAAGTTTGTGTTAATCAATCTAAGAGAATCTTATATATGCCTGCGCTTGTCTACATCTTGGGAGCAACTTTACAGGTTAACTATCAGCTGCACTTTATGGCTGAATTGAGCGCTGCTACAGAGTTTCCATTAGAATATGGTAGTTTTTTATTACCATAAGCGTTCATTATCATAATCGAAAGGTATACTACATTCTCATGATGTTGACATTTGACACTACTACTTACCTTCACTGCTCACGATCGCGATAACCGCGCAAAGAACAACACAAAGGTACCGCATCAGTGCCGAGGCTACTTCCTCACCTGAAAATGATGATCATTTATAGTTGTAAAAACAATCACTAAGCTCCGCTATATCGTGGCAAACAACAATGTGCAGCGATGGAATCAAAGGATAAACTTTCTTTCGACCCCCTTAGGCAAAGCCTTTCTTCATCGCAGCACTTTTAAGTCGCAGTGTGCATACGAGCGAGGTTCGCTCGTAGAAGCGTTCGATTGCTGGGCTTTTGAAGTTACCTAGAAGACAGCGGAAACAAATTTCCAACCTCTACATCTCCTCGTGTGCTCTCGGTTACTTATAAACCCAAAACTGCCGTTTTTTAAGGGAATACTTTCATAGTTGTACTGGTGATCTTCAATAACAGCTACTGCTTCATAATGCCCATAATCCGGGGACGCTTAAAACCTCAATCAAAAGTTGTGCCGGTGGTCTTGTACATAAATATATCAAAAGGGCAGTTTCAACATTCAGGACTTCGCTTTTGAACTGAAGCGATGAACTACTAAGAAAAAGAGAAAATAGTCACTGCAGCAGTGATGAAGGCGGACAATTGTAGATCGGACGGGACTATTACTTTGATCTTTTGAAAGGTTACCGACGAAAATTGACTATGGATCTGACTCGATGCAGGATCTCGATCTTTTTATACACATCGAAGGTTTACTTCCAGATCAAGACAAACTTGCTGACGTCACCTTTCGCATTAATTCTTTTCATGGATATCAGTCGCGCCACTATGAACTGAGATAAACACATGCTGTTAAACCCACTCACTATTTGTTCTATAGTAAAGCATCTGTGCCACTTCAAACACCATAGCTATTCATGTATTTGTATTTCAGGATTTGGCTATTGATTCGTGATACATGCGCTTCGACTAGTCGTGTTATCGCACAATATTCATAACAATGCATGTAAACGAGAGTAAAGATTTTTCGGGAAATTTGTGGGCGTTGAACTATAGAGCTGTGGTAACAGCTGCCTTCATAACCACACATTCACAACCACCCTATAGGGATCAGCTTTCTAGCAGACTCAGGGCAATAATATTCTCGTCGCATANTTCGCCGCGTATCAAACTACTTGTCGTGTTTGTGACATCATCATTCGAGTTCAGCTCAATTTTGAAGTTCTTGGCAAATTCGAACTGAATTTTCAGCTCACTGTTGTCTCCGAGGAACTAGACAATACGTCATCTTTCATGAATCGTAGGTCTTCACCTTACAACGTATAATCTTCTAAAGTGTGATTTCCATCGAAGAGCAATTCTCCCGCGATGGCTCCTACTATCGCACGGAAACAAAAGTTTCTTTAAATCGACTGGCAAGAGAGTCGATTTGGAGTTGCAAGCTAATAGAATAGCTTTCGCAGTCGCCGCTACGTGTCTATCGTTCGAGTTGAAACCAGCTGCATAATTTCCCGTGAAATCTTCTTGAACATGTAATGAAGTTGTGATTGCTAACGATGAAGTGCGCATTAATTCTTTCACTCTCGAGTTCCTCCGTCAAGCAACCAGATGCATCTTCAGAAATGTGCCTCATGTTTCACAACTTCCTCATGTTTTATTCCCTGCTCATGCTGTTTTCCTATCAGAAATCATCAGTCGCTCACTAGTCGTTTCAACGCATTTGCGTCGACGATTGCTACTGGACAATGCCACGTGAATGATTCTCCGAATGCATCGCTAGTTTTTAATTTGTCTTC
>JAARMF010002182.1:0-19198 GCA_022844705.1 Toxascaris leonina
ATGATGGTCTAAGGACCTATTCTGAAAAGCTTTACCTTGCTGGCTTCAAAAGAGATTCTCGAATCGGTTTGGGGGATGGCAAGAACTGTGTGTAAGCTTCTCCCTCGTTTTGGTAAAACGACGAAAGATATGCTCGCTTAGGAATTAATGTGCTATATGATTCAACTCATTAATACTGCTAGGTGATGTTTTACAGGTGCAGTCAGTGATAATGAATGCTGAAAAGGAAGGTGGAGCAATAGATATTCTCATCAACAATGCTGGTACTTGTGTTCAAGGAGCCTTCGATGAGTTACCATCACAAGCATTCGGCGATCAGTTCGTGCTGAATTGTCTAAGTGCGGTTCGTATTTTTGTCATTGTTCTTTGCCAGAGTTTTACCAACGTCTCGAACGTTTTGGAATGAGAGGGGTTTCCGGTTGCTGAAGTGGTACTGGTATAATGCAAAGGGGATGTTGATTAGAAGGGGAGTATATGGTCTGGTCGTTACTGTGTGGTCTCGAATAATAGGGGGCTATAATTGTTGTGGACTTCTGAGAAAATTTGCCCCGGGGGGGGGGGGGGGGGGGTATCTTTTTAGACATACTTCCCTCCTTGGACAAAACAAAATAGTCACTGATTTTTCTGGCCTCAAAAAGCATATCATTTTTCATCATTTTTTATGATTGATGAGGAATATTCATTGAGGAAGAGGGGTATTTCATTCTATAATACTTCAATGACCATTATTTCAACTTAAATGATATACCTTGTTTTGATCTCTAGTTGTGTACTATGCAGTGAATGTGTGGTTATCTTCTCAAAGATTAGCTATTAAGTAAAGATACACTTATCACGAAAGACCTTTGTTCTATTTTCTTTCGTTCATCAGGAAAATATTATGAGGAACTTCCGATTATTCAATCGCAAAATTATCACTGCTATTTTCTCATTCAATCTCTGAATTATCTTTCTTTCATTTCTTCCTCTTTTATTGTTTTGATTTATTAGTTTGACTGTATGGCCGAATACGATGTCAGTTGCTGGCTATGCATAACTGACCAGGTTCGATCCTATCCTTCATTTTTTTTATTTCGAGAGCTATCTAGTAGACTTTTGCAGATAAAAACAACCCGTGCAGTGGTGAATAGAATGAAGCGAGAACGAAGAGGTCATATAGGATTCGTTTGTTCGGCTGCAGGTCAATTTGCGATGTATGGCTATAGCGCGTATTCGACATCGAAGTTTGCATTACGTGGCTTTGCAGAATCACTTCGTATGGAATTGCTGCCATATGACGTCGGCGTTTCAATTCTTTTCCCACCGAATACGGATACTGATGGATATCAGGTGAGGTTCTCTCCTCTTCATGAGTATAAGGGGTAGATTGAAGTTGTTAGTAATACAGTCGATTGCGGAACTCGCTGAAATGTCGAATATTTTGCTGACTTAAAATAATGACAGCTTCTTTCTGTGATGGAAATTTGCCTCTTATCTTCATCAGGCAGACTGTTGAGAAAAGGAAACCTAGCCTTTAATTATTTATTTTTCTATGAAATTCTTGAATCTTTCTCGATGAATATTGTAAAAGAATTTCGATTCAATTTCTTAAAAGAAGTGATTTTTTTTCTAAAATTTTTATTTTTTTATACAATTATTTAATAGTTGAAGAACACACGACAAGGCCGACAACTCTCTAAGCGAGGCGAAAATCACTGATGCAACAATAATCATTTTTAGTCATCAACGAGTAGAAGGGTTTCTTTCGTTGTAGGAATGGTGATGGGTTTTTATTTCTTTAAAATAACTTAGCGCCACGCTACTCTTCAAATTAAAAATAAATAAATAAATAAAATATATAAAAATAAAATAACCTAGTCGACTTTGGAAATGTCTATGATGAGTTAAGAATTGTTTCAATGGCGCAAAATAATATCATCTGGGAACTTTCCAAGCAGTCAAAATCACACCTGCCGAAGCGTATGAATCTGGCCTCTAGAAAAGAAAGAAAACGCAAATAAAGATGTCTTCAGCGAAACGAGACTGCAGAAGTTTAGTATATCTTTTTACACACTCAATTCTTGTAAAGCTGACAAGAAATTTCAAAAATCGTAAAAGTGGTGTTACATTTTACTTTGTGATATTAAAAGAAAAGACAATCTTTGCAGGTGGAATTAGAAACGATGCCAGAAGAGGTGAAAGAGATAAGCAGTGCGGCTGGGTTATTTACGCCACAATATGTTGCTGAATGTTACCTAAACGATATAGCCGCGGGCAATTTTACCACAAGCATCGGTCTCGAAGGTTACATGTTGACGGCGCTCGCCTCTTGCACATCAATGGAAAATAAATTCTTCAATTTTTTCATCCAGGTCATTGAGGATCTTATTCCGATCCATTTTTAATAATTGAAACCTAATCATTTGGTTGTTTCAAATTGATTCTGCGGATATCTTTTAAGTATGCATCGAAAACTTTTCGAGCATCATTGTTTTAAGCTGTTCTATTTAAAGTTTTATTAAAAATAATTAAGCTATTTATACGACAGATATTTATTGCAAGCATTTTTCGGTAGGTAATTGCATCATGGGTACTATGAGGTCCTTTTCGATTTCGAAATGACTACGATGATAGATGAGATGACTTTTCCTTTGAAATGTTCTCGACCTCTTGACCGTCTTTGGAGTGGTCCCCTTAGCGGTTCTTGCGGCAACAGCTTGAGAAATGGTCAAAAGGTCAAATTATTGATGGTTCTGAAAAGTTAGGCAGTGATCATCCTACCCAATCGAGTGATATAGTGATTAAAATGTGATTACATTCACTGCGATTTTTTGGTGTTATAGAATGTCACTTTAGAGGTCTGTTGAAATTGTGAGGTTGATCTGTTGAAATTGGCGATCTTGAGAGTACTTTGAAAAGTTTTACTGTCTGGTTATGCAGTAGCTTCAAGAACACTCAAGACAAGCTATGGGTTCTTTTAAACCAGTTTCCACCATCCAAATGCTTGAATATCTGTTGATATTTTGAGTAATTAAGGCAAAATTGCCCTCTCTAACAAGCCATAGAGTGAATCCTGATGGTTCGTTGTTGTTCATCCAAAAGTCAGGATGGTTTGTTATTAGCTTGATATTAGCAATGGATAGGTGAGAGTGTTTATAGCTTCATATGTCCAGTGCAGGGTAATGTTGGATTGGCAACCATTAGTAATTTTAAAGAAATTTTCCAAAATTTTGAGCTAACATGGTAGTTCATCATGAGGATCGGCGAAAAAGCCTTTCTGTGAGTTGGTAGTAGTCGCTATATTCAAGAAAAATGTATCAACAAAAATTTGTATATTTTAGACAAAGAAAATTAAAGAAGGGTTGGTAACCCATATATATGATGGAGAATGACGACGGTGCTCCATTCTTGGAATGCCTCACAAATTGAACTGAATTTTTGCTTTATTTTTTGTTTTTCCTCTGATTCAAAAAAATGAAAATAAATGAAATATAAAAATAAATAAATAAATGAAAATAGACATTATGTCGATATATGATTGATATTTTTCTCTTTTAAGTGAGATATCTCTTCAGGTGATCCTATTGGGTACGCTTCGATGTATCATGCTATTCTATATTTGTCACTTCAATCGAATTGTCAACAAATGTCGCATAAAACGAGAATCCGCTGACAGCAGTCGAGCGTATCGCCAATCATGAACGTCTTATAGCTGTGTAGGTGGTGACGTGTCTAAGTGATATGGTTGCATTTTATCACTATATGCCTTGTATGGTATTGTCTAGTGATGATATTTCGATTTCAATTTTCCGTTTGGTGGTTTTCTGCCATAGTATTAGTGATATGGACAAAGAATGGATGTAGTACCTTGATTTTTATGTTTTTAATGTGCTGATGCAGCAGCAATGATAGCAGGATTGGATCACGAAGTTGCACTCATTTTACATCTATAGGGAGTGATTTGTGGCAGTTGGCAATCTCTCAAAAGATAGTCATATATATGAGATGGTGTTCTTAGTATAGGTGGGTTCTTTGTATAGGTGGGGGGGGGGGGGGCTTATACGATAGGTGACGAGTTCTCAGTATTCCTTGATTGTGTGGACCACTTCGATTTCGTGCATGAATCTTCATCCCCGTTGTGTTTCAAGAAGCGTGAATCCACCTTAGGTTCTCTTTCCAGGTCTATGTCGCAGACGTTTTTGACAATACTTCTATTTGCAGTTTGTTTTTACTGTCAACTGATGAAAAGCCGAGCATGAGTAGTACCCATATCAATGCTTATCCAACTCTGTTTATTCTTGATAACCATTTTCTTGATTTTTAATTAATTATTAGTTCACATGTTCAATGTGATGAATTAGTTCTTGATTTATTATCGATAACAAGTGACTTTAATTAACCTGGATATTTGGGATGTTTCGGATTATGTCATTTGTGATTTGAATGGTGTTCCGTTAGGGTGCATTATTGCTTTGAAGGTTGGCGTCAAGCTTTTGAAACATCTTTACTTATTGTTGCTTTCAATATTATGTATGATGCTAGTTAAGGTGCTTATCTTTTCTTGACGGTGGGGGGAAGGGGGGATTGGGGGAGGGTGAGGAGGAGCGAAAGCCCTAGATTCTTTTGCAGACATTGATTGATATATTGCCACACCATGATATTGTTTAGAATTTATGCATTTCATTCCATTTTCTTTATTAGGTTGTTTATTGATAAGGTGATAAGACTTTATATTAACAATGTGATTTATCTTTACAGAATAAATCGAATTATTTCCTTCATTATGATATTGGGTCATTTAACTGGATGAATAGATGATTTAAAGGCATTTGAACTGACAGAAACAAGTTGCACTCATTTTACATCTTTAGAGAGTGATTATCTGTAGCAGTTAGCAACCTCTCAAAAACTATTCATATATACGAGAAGGTACTTATACGAAAGGTGGTGCATCATTTTCTGCAACAGTGATGGATTGTCACCCCTTAGTGTCACTCGATCGCATAGACCTCTTCGATTAGCTGCATGAATCTTCATCGTCGTGGTGCCTCGAGAAGTGTGAATCCACCTTAGGTTCTCTTTCCGGGTGGAGAGCTAGCAGGAGACATGCTAGTGAAAACCGATATAAATATAACAGCAACTAAAATCCGGTTTTTTAGAGCGGTTTATTTCACCTGTTGGGAGGGGTTGAGGATATTCACGTTGCCGAGGATATCCATTTGTATCGAAGCAACGAATGGCAAAAGCAGTATGGAACGCCTTCAGAATTATTGCTGTTGGTGTGTTTCCAGTTGTTTATGGAAGTCTTCTTATTGCTCGGATACATCCCTTTACGAGGCTTCTCTTTCTCTTCATCAAATTTTTCATTCTGTTTTTCTCGAAAGAAATTCGTTTCTGTTTCGTAAAAAAAATAAACCCTTTTTTTGCAAATTTTTGAAGAGGCAGCTATCATAACGATGTCTATGTGGATATTCTCATATGTCTGTTGGATACTACAATCCACGAATCACAACAATTCCAATGATGAAATGAACTCAGCCGCAATTCACATTAATCAACTCCTTTCATCTGTAATTTCGTTACGAATGCCATGAAGGATCATAAAGTGTCACAGAGTGCATCCAACTCCATCGTATCATCAACACCACGCTCATACTCAAATATGCTGCAAAACTTTTATGCAAATTTTGAATCATTGTTGGTATGCTCCGAGGTCGTAAGGAATCCTTTACTTTGGAAATTAAATAGTCCCGGTCGGTTTAGTGGGAAAATATGTAGCTGAGCGGTATTATCTCGTTATTAGTTAATGAAATTTTCGTAGTTTTTTGCCACGAGGATGACATTTCTACGCATATTTGGTAGTCATCTCCATTTGAATAGAGTACTGAACGATCGAATCGCAAAGGTCAAAGCGATCCATTCGCATGACCTTTGATCGCAAAAGTTGTTGACCCTTTCTTCAATGATTTACACTTCGCATAAGCTATTGTATAATTTGAATTTTGTCAACAGAATTCACTAGCACAACGNNNGTTATTAGTTAATGAAATTTTCGTAGTTTTTTGCCACGAGGATGACATTTCTACGCATATTTGGTAGTCATCTCCATTTGAATAGAGTACTGAACGATCGAATCGCAAAGGTCAAAGCGATCCATTCGCATGACCTTTGATCGCAAAAGTTGTTGACCCTTTCTTCAATGATTTACACTTCGCATAAGCTCTTGTATAATTTGAATTTTGTCAACAGAATTCACTAGCACAACGGTGAAATCCAAAATTTTCTGAGGTGGTAGTAATGGTTCATCGCATCTATACGTGACAATAACAAAGGTACAAAGACAGCTGTNATGAAATCCAAAATTTTCTGACGTGGTATTAATGGTTCATCACATCTATACGTGACAGTGACAAAGACACAAAGACAGCTCCAATTTCATCGATCCCCGTGTCGATGCAGCTAACAACCACACATGGCTGTTTTGACCAGATTTCTGGAACGCCTAGTGGTCAACCTTCTGGCGATCCGTTGGGAAATCACCGGGGATCGAACCCGCGTCTCTTCGTTTAACAAGCGAAAGCTCTACCACTGAGCTACCGACCCGCTATAAGTGACAATATTTTTTCGTATATTCACCTTCAGAGGATATTATCACGTTTATTTCGCAATCATCGGACCCATCTTGCCACGTTCACAATTTCCTGATGGTTATTGCAGTCTCGATTTGAGGTATTGCAGCATCCTTTGCAAAAGTTTACCAACGGGAATCCATAGTGTCAATCTGGATTGAACACATGCCAACCGAAATGCTTATACTTTCAGGTTTTTAAAGGTATTGATGACAGAGAATGGCAAAATCAAGATTACCACTGCGATATTCCGAGGATGATTTACGTTCAAATAGGCAGACCAAACCAAACTGCCTCAGAAAAGTATCTCTAACAAGTCTCGGGACCGGTGGTGGTGAGACCGACGATCTGGAAGCTATAAGGATCACAGGATCGCCAAGCCTAATTCCCCGTACGCCAGTTTTGACTAAACGCGAATCTGAAAGGCTCCCAGCCATTAATGGTAGTCTTCTGTTGCCAACTGCGGCAATTATTTCTCGTTCATCGAGTTCAGATTTAAAACTACCGTCTCGCCGTCGCTCGGAGGGGGACGGCAACAATTCAGCTGCAGAAGCTCAGGCTCGAGCTCATGCCTTTGAAAGTGGAATATTGTCACATATTCTAGACAAGAGCAAGATCGCTTCATCCTCCAACAACAGGCTACCTCATGTAAGCAAGGTATCTTTAATGAAAGCTTCACCAGAAACAAAAGTCCCTTCTCGAAGGAATACCTCTAAAGGAATGGCCGATATCAGAAGAGATGGATGAAGGCTATCGAGTCTGTCGTCCACCGTAACAAGAAAATGACGAAAGTATAGCTGCTATCGCTGTACTTCTACAGTATACAAACTTGAATAGTGATAAGATAAATACGGTAAAAGGATACGGTGGTGTTAAGCGACCTATTATCAAACAATTGCCGAATTTGCAACAGCGGGTGAGCGGTATGACGAAGATTAGTGAAAAATAACCGCTTATATATTCCTTTTCAACAAATAAAACATCATTTATGACCACTTTAATAAGTGTTCCAAAGATCGTTGCTCGATTTCTGTGAGTTCCTCTACGACTGATAGACAAAAGGGCGTTAAAATTCTCCACAGATTACAAATTTTCAAAGATTGTTGCAGGAAGGAGACGACTCCTATGAGGATGTTTGTGGGGCTGAACCCTCTAGAATAAACCAGGAGAAGGGGGGAGGGATAGAGGGGAACATGAAGTTGAGTCAATTTGAAATAAAGCCGCTGCATTGATTGCTGATAGCAATCGAAATGATAGGTTTTAGGAAGTGATAAAGAAAGGTTCCTTTCTGAATGGAGGACCCCACTTTATATGCGATTATTTACTAATAGGTACTCAAATTATATACAGGATTTGATCTATGTTTCCTTTTTGGTGGTATTTATAGTAATGTATACATAATATGTTGCGGTTGGAAAAGGTAGGACTAAACCACACAGTTCAAACCTTGCTCTTTTGATTGGCAGTTATCATTATTCTTGGTTGTTATTTTGACCTTCCTATGCGATCTAATTTCTGACCAAATCAGTCGAATGACCATCACTGACCGCTAAGTGACCATCACTGACTGCCAAGTGACCATCACTGACTGCCAAGTGACCATCACTGACTGCCAAGTGACCATCACTGGCCGCTAAGTGACCATCACTGACTGCCAAGTGACCATCACTGACTGCTAAGTGACCATCACTGACTGCCAAGTGACCATCACTGACTGCCAAGTGACCATCACTGACTGCTGTGCAAAATCAATTCATTAATGTTGTGCTATAACAGTGTCGTACACGGAAAACGTCGCATAATCGAGGCCCATATAAGCGTTATTCAAATAAACGTTATTTTCTGTGGGATTCGGACGACGAACAGATCGATAATGAGGAATGTCCCGACATTGCACCAATTGTGAACTCATCACCGTTGCCGAGTAACTGTTTATACGCATCTCTATTTTTACATTATTTATAGATCTATACTTTTTGAAGTATTTAATTAATTGTTGTTCTTTTTCTTCAGAAATCACAAAAAAAGCGGAAACATAGGTTATAATTAATATTTAAAGGTAGCAACTGAACTAAGAACACTACTTTAGGTAATATGCAGGAGGAAATATTTTGTATATATTATTCGGCAGGTGCAGTTTTCCAATTATTTGAAGTGCTTCAAAATCTCACTAAGTTCAGTGCTGCGGGCAAACTCTCGGTAATATCCACTAAAACATCACAGGTGTAAATGTTTATTTCTGAAAACAACCATCAATAACAGGTAAACTCCTGAATACCTTCGATTTGCAGATCTGCATGAAGATAGAAGCAATTGCGAGTTATGCCGACTAGGAGAGGCTTATGAGGAAAGCGGAAATAATCGCAACATCAGATTGCAATCTATCGTCGATGATGAATGCCGAATGATTCAAGATTATTTAAGAACTATTGCTGGATGATTATTCAATTTGAGTCGCATAGCTATAATTCATCTCCTTATTTTCAGCATTTTCTTTTTTTATAGATATCACTCAGAAAGTATCAACAATAAATTCGAATGCTATCTATGACATATAAACTAAAATTTAAAGATATAAATTTCAGCTAATAACGATCGGAACTTTAAGGGATTCAAGAAGCAAGCCGTATTCTTTGCTTGCTACGAGCTTTACAAATCCACTTAACTGTACGCAAACTATACCATCTCTGTTATTTCTGTGCACATACTAAACCATGTCCAATTTTTGACGAATAACTGCTTAGAAATAATTGCAATCAAAACAAAAAACCGTCCCGAATATTTCAATATTGTTATTTTCCATCAAACCTATTCCACTTCCTTAATCATTATCCGCAATTGAAGCCAAGTAAGCATTCACCGAGAATGAAGGATTCTTTCTTTTTGCTTTTCTCCTTATTCATTCCTCCTCATTCCTTAAGAAAAAAATCTCTGTCCTTTCCTGAGGCTTCCTATAAATCTTCTAAGATTAGAATCATTTCTTGGAGAATTCGTCCGACTTCTGTATTGCAGTAATGATGTGCACTATCCGTAATCTCTTACAATCAACTAAATACACTTGAGTGATTGCAAAAGTTTCGATGATATAATTTAAGAGGATAGCGAGAGTGTTTCGATCAATTAATATGTAAGACGAATTCCTTTATAAACGGCCGTATCACTCCACCATTTATCAATGATAATAATCTATCTCAGAGAATAATCATAACACAGCTCCGATATCCGCTCTTTGATGATAAAAATTTGTGCAGCACTCGTCGGTCTTATACTTAATTTATCGTTTAATTATACAAAAATAAAAAATAAAAGTAAAAATAAAAAATATTTTCGAGAGACGGATAGAAAACGATGCGTCATTGATAAAATGCGAAAATCGATTCAACTCAATAAATGGATATTTTTAATGAACAGATATGATTAGCGTAGATGAAAACCGTTTCGACAGAATAAAGAAAAAAAACAACAGAAGAGATCACAGTTAATGAGACAAGAAAAGATGCACCAGTAATTAATTGGATAGGTAATACAAATATAAATAAATATACTTTACGTTGAAATCAAACTTATAAAAACGACTTATAAACATAATTGGTGATTAATATCGCATCGGAAAATAGCCATCTCAGAATGGATCATCTGAGGATGGGGAATGGATAAATCGATTTTTCAGTGATTAGAGGTTCATACCTTATTTGCACTTTACAAAACAATAGTGATGTCATAGGGAATGAAGCAAACATATTTCGAGCATCAATTCGTCTATGAATTGTTGCGACCATATGCCAAAAAAAATAAATAAATAAAATGAACTAAAATATCAAAATTTTCAGAAATGATTACGTTGCAAGTGAAGTTTTTCCATTAATATCTAATAATTGAAAAAAAAAACAAGTTATTTTTATTAATTACTTATTTTTCTATAAAATTTCCCCATAAAAAATTTCAATCATAATCAATTACAAGCGATATGAATACTTTTCATTAGAATATTATTTAATATACAATTCGGACAATATATAGATTACCAGAAATGAAAACACAAAGGACAAATTTGTGACAGATGAAAGAATTTAGAGTTTCTCCTCGCACCGATCAAGTTTTCTCTCAGCTCGAATAAATACAATAGCGAACAAATAAATATATGATAATAATAATTAAAGATATAATTAAGCAAATTGCAATAAAAATATGCTAATTCCCAAGCAAACAACACAGATAATCATATGGGAAATTTTGGTGATAAAACCTTTCAGAAATTGCGATCATCGCTGCAATAAAAATAGAGAATTATTGGCTGTAATGCGCTTTCCTAAAGTAACTCACCGACTGATATAATGATAACTCCTTATCTTATCAAGTATTATAGAATATTTCTTTGATATTTCCAATCCTTAACCATAAGAAAAATATAAAGGGATATGACTGTTAAACTTATTTGAAAAACAATACTTAATGTGGTTTTACAATTGTCACCAGATATAATTCATTGAATAATCACTACAAAGCAGAGTGATTTCGAGTATTTATATCCTCAGAATCACTTTGCCCATCGAAAAAAGTGCCACTCACTTTCATGAAGCATTCTTGAGAGTAGACGACTGCATGATGCATCCTGAGCTTTCTTTTCGTTGATCTTGCTACTTGATGCTTGATATGCTACTTGATAAGTTTCGATTCGCTATCAGAATATTTTTCACAACAAATCAATAGCTAAAATTCAAATAGTTTCTTAGAAGCTAAAGTTTTTGAAATATGAATCGTTGGTGGTCTCGATCGATTAGGAAAGATTTCAGAAATTATTCGATTGAACAAACTTTGAAATCGCTGATATTGTAAGATGTCATTGGGCTAAGAATCTTTTTCCTATCGAAGTTATGGAACACCTATAATGCCTGTATAGGTGAAAAAGGTAGAAAGGGATGTGAGTGCACTCTGATGGACAGGTAAGAAGAAAAATATGGAGTTGGCATCTCGAAAAGGCGATCTTCAAACTGCAGTCTTATGATGGTGGAATAAGCGAGCAAATGTTTGGAAAATAGAGAACAAATCATCAGTTACGTGAAGACAAGCATAAATCACCCTAGATTTCCGCTTCCTTTCCTGTTTTTGTTCCTCTTCCTTTCCTCTCGGGTAGAATCTTAACTTCATCTCCTGATTTGAAGAACTAATCAGAGCTATGATGAATTGTTGCGTAAGGTTATCATAGCTAATTTATCGACAGGCACTTTTGTCGATGATCCAAGACCGCTTCCCCCCTTCCCCCCTCCCTCCCCCCTCCCCAAGGTTGTTAACAAAGAAATTAGTATTCACGCTCGAGATCAAGATTAAAAACAACATTAAAATCTATCAACACAATAAATAGAATAAAGCTTTAATCTTTTCAATGGTATGTCCATCTATCGGATAGCAATGATTGCTGCCGAATATCCACCTATATTGATAAAGATATGAGCCACGATGTGAATAGAGGTGTAAAACACTCAAAATTTCCGCAGCAAATTATAAAAAAGCGGGGAATTTGATGAAAAACTTCTCCAGGTTCCCTGGGAGAACACAGCCAACCATAAGGATTGAGAGAGAATTATCCTCAAGAATTCATCACTGATCGAAATATGTCAAGTAGTCTTGGTCATAAAAAGAGGACAATAATAAAGCCATACGAATAATGGAAACTTACACTCTGCATCGAGTATACAAAAGCTATATAATTGCTACTATTCATTGTAGCTTTTAAAGTACTCATCAGGTAAACCCCTATAACCAATTTGAAGCTACATCAAAATCGATGCAACTCAGCTTATATGACGGTCACTTAAAACAGTAACTATGAAAGGTATGTCATCATCAATTATACAAAGAGCCAAATAAATTACAAGAAATAATATTCGAGTGATGATCATATTTAATCGATCAGTCGACTCCACCAACAGGAAATAGCATTAGGATCATTGATTTAGTGAATAGGATTATTTTTTATTTTTAAATAGAATCGCAAAAATATAAATTTATTTAGATGTATTTTTAAGTTCAAGGATGAGTGCCTGAAGACGCTCGAGAAGACATCGTGCTGAATCGAGTAGCTCATCAACGTTATGACGTTCGGCCATTTCTATAAATTATATTCGTTTATATGAGTGCCTTTAAAGAATTCAATAAGTTAAAAATATGGAACTTAAATAATGCTGAATCAATTTTAGTGCAATTTTGACTTATTTATAGTTTTTTAGATTTTTTTTATCATAAGCTTTAAAATCATCTAAAAAAAACCAAGTTTCTCTCTTTATTAAAAGTAATAAAATGGAATAAATGAATAAAAAATAATTGATATTGAATACCATTGAAGAATTTAATAACGTCGGTGAAATCCATTCTATTATCGATAATGATATGACGATAGGTGGTGATAAGAGCAAGTGCGAAAAAGAGTTGAAAATGAGGAGTGATAAGACGTGATGATGCCCAAATTACTTCCCAAACGCGAAATACTTGCGCATAGGTCAACTCTAAAATATCATATTATCAATTAATCAAAATAGAGACTTTTTCTTTATAAAATATTTTAAGTATACTTAATTTTAGAGAATCCATAGGGATAGTGCTTGGACAAATATTTGGACTGCTATGAAGTTAATAATGACTTAGTAAAATAATAAGCATAAATAATAAATAATAAATATAAAGATATAAGCAATAATTATAGGTAATGGATATAAATAATAAAATAATAAGCAATAGTTAGGAATTATTAAAAAATAAAACATTTAAAGGCAGAGATGCGCTGAATTGTCTCGAAGAAATTGTGAGATACAATGCAGTCTTCGGTTATTTTTTCACACACAAACCCATTTCCACAAATATAACTTCGATAATGTTGTTATTTAAACAAAGTATCTATATTCCAGGCCAACCGGTTAAATAAATATTCAAGAATACTAGCAAAAGGTCAACTATCAGGTGAAACCAACCGGTTACCCGACCAATGCGCGAAAAATTCATTCCAAACGCCCACATACGACATTGCTTAAACAGCTTTAACCAGAGTAGACATAGAAAGAAAATGGTGGATAAAACAATTAGAGCAAGACTAGAATAATATAAATACACAGACCTCTTTTGAAGTCGAGAAGGAACCACCGATAACAGAAATATAAATGCGTGAAATCACCGTTGGTCATCATTAAATCGAACATTTCCGGATCCATCACCTGAAATAATCAATAGGTATGGCAGGTAAGACAGGTATCACAGGTAGTATAGGTATCACAGGTAGTATAGGTATAGGTGTCACAATTGAAAGTCTGAGCAAGATGTTATATACGAATGCAAAATAAACCTTAATAAAACAACATCCGGGAAAGCGAGCTATGAGATCATTATTACATGCATTAGCTTTTATATCACAGGCCGACCCCTTATCTAAACGTTCATTAACAATAGCAAGAAATCAATAAGATGCATTTTAAGCCGACCGGTCACACAAATAAGAGGTGGAAAATTATTTCAAAAACTTTAAACGATGTGGCATAAACAAAACTAATCTATGAATTTCTTCACCATTGAAGTGTCACTAAAAGGAGGATGCCCAATTAGAACGGAACTGAGGACTAGAGGCATTTCCATGGATATTACAATCACCTGTTTTCACACCTGTAATTTTCACGACTGGTTGAGACAAGTGGAAGTATTGATAGACACACAGATATGTATCAAAAAGATTTTATTAAGTGCCTAAAGACAAGAAAAATGGAGAGATTAAATGAAATAAGCAAGGAAATTTGAAGTTGAGGAGAAGCGATCGCATCCGTATTTCAAAGAGCTATGGGCTTATCCGTATACTTGGACCCCTTGAAACGATGCAATGGAATCTAAATCAGACAGTGTTCAATGCACACTTAGACTATGTTTGTGGAATTGGGTCTATGGCTAGAAAAGTAGATAATAATTTAAAATGCATTAAAGCTGCACAAAATCCTTTAAAAATAAAATCATTAAAAAATTGAATTAGAAACGAATCCCTCGACTAGGCTCTAGCGTACGATATGCCAACATACCTGTATTAGAGATCGCATATTTGCAAGATTATCATCCATACCCGATCCGAGAGGAAAATTTGTTCGCATTCGAATCATTAGACGATCGAAGCATTCTAAGACTAACGGCTCTGAAAATAATTTCCATACACAAAGATAAAAGACAGCTGTAGTTCCATCGATTCCCATATCGATGCAGCTGATAACCACACACGGCTGTTGTGACCAGATTTCTGGAACGCCTGGTGCTCAACCTTCTGGTGATCCGTTGGGAAATCAGCCGGGAATCGAACCCGAGTCTCTTCGCTTAACAGGCGAAGGCTCTACCACATTACCTTTTAGTATATTGCGAAAATGCAAATATCACTCAATCCTAGATCCTTCACCGAGCAATTCCCATCGAACTTGTTTTCTCGCCACTCTGGTATAAGCATCAAACGCATGAGTTATTTCACTGATCGCATTGTCTGCATAATTTTCTCACCAAAATGTCATCTGATTATAGCTTATCAGTGTTGCAAAAGAATACTCTTATCAGTGTTGATAAAAGAAAATAGTTCTAATCAACAGACATTTGAATATGCAAAAGATGCATCAAGAATGGATAAGACGATAAAGCTTTCAACAGGCTATTCCCATATCACATTCTGCAATATACAAATGATTACAGCTTATCAGAATGATAAAGTTTCAAGTGTTAAACTAAATATTATATAAACATATAGGTGGATATCAATTTAGTGATGAAATATACATTGATAAGCTACTCACCATCTTCGAGTATAACAAGTAATGGTGCTGCTAAATCACACATTCCTTGTACATAACCATCGGCAAGATTACGCCATACATAAGTGCACATTACATTTTTCAATTTGCTCAAATTCTCGTCATTCGAGAAGAACGCCGATGTGCGATCGCATCGGTCCACATCCTTTTCTATGCGATGCAAATTTGCACCAAAGTCGGTGATCAACGCCTCCTCAAAAACTAACTTGTGAACTTGAAACTTAGGCTTCAATTCGACAAAAGAATTATCCTAGGTTGGTGCAAAAATAACCGCGGCTTTCTTTGAAGGTGATTTTGAAGGCAAAAATAACCAAGGTTTTCTTTGAAGGCGGTTTTGGGGGCAAAAATAACCAAGGTTTTTCGAAAAAAAAAAACTGCGAATATTGCATAATTTTGCAGGAATTTAAAAATAAACTAACGTCTATTTCCGTATCCAAAATCTCTAATCCCCGATGCACAACGGTTTCATAGTGCTCTCCCATTTAGGCAATTTTGCCCTTGTTATTGTTGTTATGCACATTCATCTATTTATGCTTTATTCATTGTTTATCAGAATCTTGAATAAACACTTCAAAAAAGCTTATGCGCTATATAACATAAACCATTTCAACTTGCATTCGCGATTAGGAATTTTGCTAAGAAATGTGAAATAAATAAATAAATAAATAAATAAATTCACTTCTTTATCCTTATCACTTGGCGGCTCATTCTCGATAGCGTTCTCTTCATTTTCCTCGAAAACATCGTTATTTATGGATAATTCACGCATCGGTAGATTCAAATCGCCGTTATAGGAGCTATGTCGAAGACGAGCTGCAAAATCGATACAAGCTTGTTATCTATCTAGAAAGTATTTAAAAAAATATATAAGGTGACATTTGATTGACATTTAAATTGAGTGAAATAGAAAATAAATTCCTGGAATTTCTCGGTCTCAACTCCTTTCTTTCCGATGCTTCAAGTATTGATCACGTCAACTCACAACGACATAAACCAACAATCAGTGCAAGATAATCGAAAAATAAATAAGTTCTAATCAATGACCGCAAAGATATTAGTTCTCTTAAAGTGGGGATTTCGAATTAAAAAGAATGCAGTGACTACAGCATACAACAGTAAGCAAACAACCAAATTATAATATTAATTAAACATCAAGGGGTCTTGCACTAATTTTGAAGTGTGCTTTCAAAACCCACAAAATTTTCGAAAATTAGCCCATAAATAGTGCGCGATAGAAAATGAGGCCTAGAAGAATATATATAAATATATAAATATAAATAAATAAATAAATAAATATATATATATATATAAACTTTGGCCACAGATCTTCAGGCGATATACAAAGAAAAATTTCAGCACACCTGCGGTGAACGCTTCATGATCGCGTACTCTAACAATCTTTTCGATCTTCTTCCACTCCTCGACAGCCGCACTGTATTTATCAGTGAGTTGCCTATATCGGTCGTCAATATTCTCTGACCAACTCAAAAGTCCCAAAAGATAAGGCCAAGCCTGACGACGAAGTGCCGATTGATCGGAACCCTCGATACCATAACGATACACACGCAATAAGAATTCTCTTTCGAGAGGTTTCTGAAAGATGAATGCGTGTAGAATATGCATATGGAGTATATACGTATATCAGCGATAAATTTAGAAGATAAGTCGAGGGACTGTTATAATGATGAGATTCTGTTTTCAAAATTTGAACCACTTTTAATCAGATCCGGCTAGATCCGCAAAACGTCCTGACACACTTCAGGACTTTCCTACGTCCTGACACACTTCGGGACCTTCCTACGTCCTGACATACTTCAAGACTTCCTAACTTTTCTAAGTATATAACCAACGCCTAGGTTTCCGTGAATATTTTCAATCACAATTGGGAAGGTTGTGATATCAAAATAAAAAATAAAAAATAAAATAAAATAAATCTTGCGTTTATTCTATCAACGATCGAATGAATGCAATTTCAGCATTCTGCATAATTAAATAAAATAAAACGACTGAAGCACTTTGTTGATTACATAATGATATATACATCTAAAGCTGAATATCTTCAAAACTCGAAAAATGACTAATCCTCTGGTGAACCTCCACACTTATATTGTTGAACGCATTTTGAAGGCTCATGAAGAGGGTTCAGAAAATATTATTGCTTGAGAGGAGAGAGGCTGATGGGAAGGAGGGGAAAACACGGGATAAGCATGCTTACAAGTACTATTTTACAAATTCATTTCATAACAAACTTCAGTAGGAGGCAAATATAGTTTAATTTGAATGATAAGAAGTCTTTGAGTGAGGTGATAATTTTGATAAGCAATAGTTCACCATCTGTCATCGATAGCTAATTGACTTGTCAACTCCATTGTGACAACCTATTATCTTACCGATTTTTCAGATCTGCATCGTTGCCAGAAAGCCTCATCGACTGGTCCGGCGATATTCTCTTCGATAGGATCACTTTCAATCAGCCTTGATAAATGTGTTCGAACTGTTCGAAGATGACGGCAATATGCTAGCCCTAAATAGTTCACAAAACAAGATAGAAAACCCCGGCATATATCCCCAATAGTATGTTCCCTCTGCACTCGTTATGAAGCACTGCTTTAAGGCGAACAGGTAATGAACATTAAAGTACGATGGAAAATGTAACACAGTGTAGGTACCATTCATTATAGTAAGGTTCGTTGAGCTGTTCTATCGACACAATATAGGATAACAAAAATGTGTTATAAATACCAAAGTGTGTTATACATACCTAATTGGTTTCGAGAATATTGTAGAAACTTCTTGTAGTCGTATTAAATTCAAATTTGCTTTAGTTAAATATTACATTATTGCTATTGTTGCTAATTATATTTTATATGTTCTGAAGCGGAAGTGAATTTTAATAATCAAGATCGCTATCTTCATGCTGAAAGATGGATTTCTTATTTTTTTTTTCGCTTCCCCATTAATCAATGAGAATCCACGATGCGCATTTGCCTTTAGCATTAGCCATTGATCACGCAATGCTTTATTACTAGGACTTGGACCATAGCTATGTAAGCAATCGATTTTGACATCGCTAGAAGGTAATTCCAGCTAAGATAGCTGCCATATAAGATATATTCCCATATTGCATCTATCATAGCATCCATAAGAAGCCTTAATAAACATCTCCGAGAGTTTATGAGGGTTTTTTTTCTGCCGAACCAATATTTTAGCTCATATCACTTAATATTTCTCTAACATTGAAATTAAAAAATCACAAGGAATGAATATTGGAAAGCAACAAAAATTGAATAATTAAAATTAAAACTTCAGTTCGATTTCCAATTTCATTATTTCTTCGCATTACCCACTCCTAAACGCTAAAATATATAAGAAAGTGCATCAAGGATTTGTCTCTAAATTTACGTTAAGTGAATAATAAATACTTACATCCATAGAATGCTCGTGCAAGAATTTGTGTTCGCATTGAGGTGCATGCACTGCTCAAATTTTGCCTGAAAAGAGTCTTACAATAGCACAAATTCGTTTGATCTTTAAAGAACTTGCAGAAATTTGATAAATAATAAAATATAGAAAATATTATTATATATGAGAATGACATTAGCCTTTAGGTAAGAATAAAAAAAACAAATGCCCTAACGTCTTCTATGTGCTTTAAAAATTTTACATGCACAAACTTTGTTGTGTCAACCTTGTGACTGCACCTGTATCCCTATGCTTCTTCCGTTGCTTTACTCCGGCCTTCCCTAGTTCCATTTCGATCCCTCCCCACCC
>JAARMF010002183.1:8844-30082 GCA_022844705.1 Toxascaris leonina
ATGTGTAGGAGGCGTTCGACTCGAGTTAGTAATGCCAGCGCGTGATTTATTGTCAGCACAACGCAGTCATATGTACGTTACATGTGGACCTTATGTCATACATATAATGCTATGAATGCACTCCACTTTACAACAGAATTATATGGCTAAGTATGCGAAGGTTTCAAACTTGGACAGGTAAGAACAATTTGTCTTTTTATTTTTAAATTTCTTTTGAGCGGCCTACATTGCTTGCGAGGCGATTCAGCTGCTACACCAGATGAGCGCAAATGTCCGACGCTGCAGAAAAATCATCAAAGATTTTGAACGTTCCGTTCTGCACGTTCATTAACAAATTCAAAAAAGTAGCTTTCGAATTAATTATCAATTAAGAGAGCTGCGAGGAATTAAGTGAGCGCTCATTGAATTCTTAGAGATGCCTCTCCATTGATCACTGTGTTTAGTTAACAAATTCATCTGAGAATCTATATGAGAAGGATAGCAGCACGTCTACCACCGCTTAATGCCATCCAGTTGAGAACAACAATTCACAACAGTCAATGAGCACGTCGTTTAATGGAGCAGATAGAAATGGAGAGCACCTACTTGAAATCGCTTTAAACTTGAAGACCCTTCTTTAATGAGCATCAAATACTAGTCGACATATTAATGAGAGATTGCAAAAACGCTATCAAGCTTGCTGCGATTGACAGCTAAACACAGATTACTCCGACTATTTTCGCAACCACTCCAACAGGAAACACTCCTTTTTTTCGATTGTACAGGAAGAAGGTGCATACACTTATGCGATCTGCCGCCGAAGCAGATATTTTTCGTTGATATGCAGCAATAGCCGCTGATATCCGGCTCCTTTTCCCTTGCCATCCGCCCATCTTCCACCCTCCCCCCTCCACAGTGCCTTTTCTCTTTGCCTTTAATGATGATCTGTCCCTGTAGCACAGCTGGTCGATTCAGGTAGGTGGACGTGTTGGGTATCATTAGTACATTCACCTACCAAAAAGTTATCGGACAAAACTGATTTACCTGTTGCCTTGTGAATAAACTATCAGTATGAGAAATGTGTAAAACAGTGAAGTGCAAAATACGAACACTATTGCTTGACTCATCGGAAGTGATAACGGCTTCTGTGTTTGTTACGTGGAAGGTGAACTTCCTTTAAATTCCTCGATTGATTCAACGACGTCTCTGCTACTTCACACGAGAAGCGGTCGCTGGCACAGTCTTTATCAATGTCTATCAGCATCAGAATGCTTGACTGAGGAATTGCATCAACGAATTATTGTTGTTCAGTACAAATAAACCAAAGCAATATGCCAGAGATTGCTGTTAAGTGAATTTTATGTGACATTAGCAGATTTGAAGCGTATTTTTGCACAATAAAGACAACATCCCCCCCCCCCTCCCCTTTGATAGAGTTTAAATTTGAGGGTTTCCAGAAGGCTCTTGGACAGTTGAGCGGGAACAGTATAGTTGAGCATTACAAAGTTTGTTTCTGCAGCTTCCCCTAAAATAATCATGACTCACATTTTATATATTTCGCTGAAACCGCAAGGATGCACAATCGGAAGGATGCACGTAGCAGCTGAAATATGCGGATAGACAAACAAATATGTCTCTGCAGTGTTTTTCATTTGCGGAAGACTTTGAATTAAATCGGTAACGCTCTGAGATGGAAAGTAAAGCCAGACATTATGCACGTCTGCATGTCGATGTGAAACATATCCGGGAGTGCTCAAAACTGTTATGCGGAGAGGGAACAATTCAAAGTTGTAGATGGATCTTCCATTTATTCGCTCGTTTTTTTCCTCAAATAATAGCGCAAAATTATTAAACATCATGTCGAAGAAATAAATGCGCATATTATTTATGCATTACGCAGGGAGATTTCAACGTTATAGCTGAATATATAAACAATTCCACAAATGTTTTACATTTTCAAATCTCCATCACAAATCACAAAAAAAAACGAACATTATTTTTGAGCGATAAGGGCACTTCGAACGAGACGAAACTCGATTGAGTGCAAAAAATAAGACAAAATTGAAGCGGAAGCAAAGTTGTGACAGGAATTATTTAACATATAATAAATAATTAATCGGAAAATAAATAACAGCGGTGAACGCCTTCCCATCATAAGCTTTGCTTTTCCTTCAGTGTTGTTAAAGTCGCATTCCCTTCTTCGATTGGGGTCGCATCATTGAATTGCAAACCTGAAAGAAACTTTTTAGGATTATTTCTCTGGTACCAACCCAATATGTGAAGCTCATAATGTCAAATTGAGACTTGAAGCTGTTTCTGGCTTTGTAGATCTTCAAAATAATGACATCACAATCGAGGCATTTAGCTCCTAGAGAAGGAGTGTGATGCTTTCATCGAAGGTATTTTCATTCACAGTGATTTGTTATTTTCTGCTTCCTAGCGATCCGTTGAGAAAGGATCTTTTCAAGGATAGCAATCTTCCTTGATCAAATAAGCCATAAACATCGATACAGAGTTGTTCGTTTTCCTAGATAAAAAGTCAAAAAGAAAATTGAAAAAAGCGTAGAGCAAATGAGGAAATATGCTAACCATGGGAAGTCCTCCTTACACATATGCTGCCTTGTGCATAAGCAATAGGCTTGCATCGACAAACACCCATCTCACAGGTGGAAAGACCCTCGGCGAAGCCGACACATTGTTGAGGAGTGTTGCATCCGACACCGATCGATTTTGTTGCTAAATTTTACGCATCGTCATTAAGAAAGTTGCGAGGATGCGCTCAAATCAACTGAATTGCAACCGTCATTTCCTCCCAATGTTTTGCATATTTTTCTCGCTAGTGTACTAACCATTAAGAATGTGGCAGAAATCTCTCAGCTCATAAAAAAATTTTCTGCATTCACCGATAGGTATAGGACGTGGACGAATTTTAAGTGAACAAACGATTTAATTTTCATATTATCTGGCATTCCTTTATTGGTATATTGATAATTATATAGATGGCTGATCCAAAGAGAGTTATTTGAGAAGAGAAATTATTGAAATTGTCAATGACATATGCAGAGATATTGAAAAATTCCACAAAATATGTTTGTAATTAACGCAAAAATGCAAAAAAAAAAACTACTATCTTTGATAATATCCATTATATTCAAAGGGTATTTATTATTTTGAACTACGAAGCAGTGATCGCAGCGAAACGTCCCATTGCTGCATTTTCATTTCATTTTCAAAGAGCATTTTATAGGAAATGAGTGTTGTTATAAGAAGGACAAACATATGAGCGCCGTTCACCTAACGGAATTACATCGGTCATATGGAGTTGAGTTTCGGCAAACGAAATCGCTTTTCAAAATTTCTTCAGTAAATTTTAAGCAAATTTTTCACTGGAATAAGTAGTATCGACGATCCATTCATTAAACTCGTTATGTTTGTTTACATGGCAATAAATGAATAGACAAACGACATAAAATATATGCATGAAGCATTTGAGTGAATAAGTGAATAAATAAACAAGTAAATAAATGAATAAATAAATAAATAAATCGATGAATAGACAAATTAACAAATAAATGTGTTCAAAATTCTTACATAAAAGTGTTCAAAATTCTTATTTNAATGCATAAAAGTGTTCAAAATTCTTATTTTTACTCGACCAGAAGGGTCATTTTATGGAACATCTTTAGCCGTCTTCATGGAATTATCTCCATTTCGGGCAGTCGTTCAGCGGAAAAAAAGAACGTGACTTTGGTTATCTTAATGGCTTCTTAGAAGAGTGAAAGTAAGAAAGTACTTACACGGCGGTGAGAAAGACAATGAATTACTCGTCATCCTCGAGCAGCAGAAGTTATCGAGACACTCGAAATCACGCCCACAAGTGCCATTGATACATGCACTAATCACTGGTGAGCCATCGACGCATGTACCGATACTATCTATATTTAATAGGCGTTAACTATTGCTACATCTTTTCATCGAAACCAATCAAATCCAAGAGAGTGGACATAACGCTCGATGAATTATCCTCATATTAATATCTGTGATGTCTGCACAGTAAATTATCCGATGATATCTTCAGTAGGACCTTTTTTTACTGCAAAATGCGAATGTTTTGACAAATATCAAAGATTCTAAATCGAAGAGTGACAACAATGATGAAAAATTTCCCATGATACAACGCGCTTTATCAGCAATATCCCATAGTGAAACAAAGAAAATAAGGGCAAAATGTGCAGAGATATGACTCACCACTTCAGAGATTTCCTCCGAACACAACTTGATAACAGATTTTCATATTATCGCAATCAGTTTGAGTGATATAAAACTCGCTATACAACAAACTTGTAAATTATGTGACTGTCAGACGGCAGTCACGTGATCTTGGCGTGTAACTTGTATTTTCTGCCAGTGAAAATGCTCAACTTTATCAAAATATCTCTTGTCACATTCGATGCTATCCTTTTATCAATGATGCCTCTCTTATCATATCACTTCCATGAAATTCACTCCTATCACGTGCATAAGATCGAGACAATGAATAGACACGACGTGGCAACTAATTAGCCAATTTTTTTTACTAGCATTAGCATTCAGCATGCAAAGCGAGTCTAAGTAATATGTGAGCGCTTGAATAGCTGACGAGGAAGTTTCCACCTGCCAGCTTTTAGAATTCTCGCTTATCGCATATATTGCTCAATCGATAATGCAACCATCCGAGATGCGACTTTTCTATAGCACAAATTTCAGGAAAGCACAAAGTCAGGGTGCTATCTTCATAGAAGATAGCACCCTGACTTTGGCACTGTTCAGATTACAATAAAAAACGTATTACTTCTGATTAACAGGTGAAGAAAGATACAATAATGACTACGCTTACCATGCAATGAGTCAAGATAATTGTCTGAAAGGAAAGATGCAGGTGCTCGGTATCTTGCAGTTCGACAGCATTCGCCAAAAACGAGCGTTGTACCCGCAGGGCAAGTGTTGGCATTTATTGCTGGACCGACTACCGTGCCCGTACCAGCACAGCTCTGATAGCATTGCGAAGTTGCCGCGGTACCAGCTGGGAAGCACGTGAATCCCGTTGGACAAACACCACCTTCAAAATGTCTTTATTGTGTTCGTTTATGGCGCATATTTTTGGTTGAACTGCTTTTTACTAGAACAGCTAATTCGAATTTGAGGCAGATCGCAGAAGCAAGCCTATTCCATCAGTGCATTATTTAAAGTCTCATATTTTTCCAAATACCCTTATTGTACTAGAGAATTTCGATTCGCCATCGAATCAAAGAAGATGCACACAACTTTTCTATACATTCTTATGTAAATCTTGAAATTCAACTTCAGCAACAACGTTGCATTTCAGTTGAGTCAACGTCTGAGAGTGAAGGAACTAAGCGAGTCATTTTTCTCAGGAATTCTTTTGAATAAAAAACCCCACTTCAATGATGCTTCAGTTTAGCTTAAATCTCAATTCGTCAACAAATAAGAAATAAATATTCATTTAAATAAAGAAGTTTCTTTAAATAGAACATCACGAAGAATAAAAAGGTTTCTTTTGGAGTAGAGGGAAAGTAGATGGTTCGCGAACAGAGATCGAAATATACGATCACTTTCGGCAGAAAACCCTTCCATACGAAACCCCTCTAGTGAAAACTCTTTTTGAATGCAACAGGTCATAGCGAACACTTGCCAAAAACTGATGAATATCCTCCAGCCTTCTATTCAAAGAAACACGACATATTAGTGTATACGTGATAATCTCGTAATCTGTCCTGCTATTATTGAATGCATTCACGGATGATGACAGTAGCTTATACAACTTTTAACAGTCGTGATCATCCATTAGCACTCACCTTTCCTGGTTTTACTTCTGTTTGGCCTAATCTAGTTGTCTAGATACGCAGTAAGTGTTATATCGAACAAAAAACTGTGTTATATAAACGCATTCTCTTGTAACATCAAGCTTTTATGAGGGTCTCAATCACACATTTGCATCCTTCAACTTTCACCTACCTTTCGATCACACGCAATACCGCATATGGTCGATAGGACGTCAAATCGTTTCATGTGCCTGTAGTCTCCTCTAACTTCAAGCAAAATTTGCGGACACATGTGGTGATGAGGTTTTGAAAGAAATTCTTCGTTGTTCTATCTCGATGGTACATAAATTAGCCGGAAGTGAGAGGTATGACATTACCTACGCAAGGTCCAATAGCAGTAACTCTTGGACAGCACAAGTTCAGTGTCGCATCACAAGCGAAGCCTCCATCCGCACATGTGTTACCAGTAAGACATGGACCGACCGCTGCCGCTGGATTGGTACATCTCGTCGTCGCCGTCGTACTTGGGCAGCATTGATTATTGATGCATGTGAAGCCAGAAGGACACAAATTGTTGATACATGCGCCTACTGATGCAGCTCCATTTGGACACACTAAATACACAAAAACAATTGAACTTTGTGAGAAAATTCATTGCATCCAAGAACACTCAGCTGCATTACTTGTTTGCACCATGAAGAATGATGCTGATCTTTGAAAATGCGATTGGGCGCTCAAATCCAACAAACAACTATGACCTTTATCTCTGAACTTGAGGGTTCACGAGTTCGATAAACGGTTATCATTTGAACGTATCCAATTTAGAACAAAGACCTTAAGATAAGATATACAGACGGTAAACAGATGGGGCCTGCACGCTGCTTCAGATGGGGCAGTGGAAACCATCTAACGAAAGATGTCCCATATGGGATTAGCAGAAACGAAGGTCACCAACAACAACAAAACAGGAGGCGCACTAGCATTTATAATAAATAGTCTAGAAACATAGAAAACACAGCGCCTATACACGAATCACGCGATGCCTCATCTAAACGTTTTCCAGTTTTTGATCACCGCGTATCAGTATTCAAAGGCTATTGCTGTACAAAATTCAAATGAAATACAAAGCTTTTATTAAATCAATTATTTTTTGGTTACCAGAAAAATGTATATGGCATCAACTGTAAGCTCATCTCTATCGAATTCATGATATTCTTATTACCGACAACTGCTAGAGGAGCGAAAACCCACCACTGCCTGGTGTGATCGTTGTTGATGGACAGCATACGTTGCCTGTGGTACAAGTGAAACCTGCTCCGCACA
This sequence comes from Toxascaris leonina, assembly GCA_022844705.1. Lineage (NCBI taxonomy): Eukaryota > Metazoa > Nematoda > Chromadorea > Rhabditida > Ascarididae > Toxascaris > Toxascaris leonina. The sequence goes on from JAARMF010002183.1 coordinate 15,969, forward strand.
TTCCATTTATGCATGCACCAACAGCCTGGGAACCATCCAAGCAACGAGGGTTCTGTGAAGTCGCATTGCAACATAGACCTAAAAACATCGATGTTCCTTCGCTGCTTAAAAGAGTCCGAGGAAACACCATATACCACTTAATTTCTACCGAAGCAAACCGTAAATAGCATCCATTAGTCACTCTAANTAGGAAACACCATATGCCACTTAATTTCTACCGAAGCAAACATAAATAGCATCCATTAGTCACTCTAAACTCGAACTATTTCATTTCTAAATCTGTTGTGAATTTAATTAGGTCCACTGGTATTCAAAAATATACGAACATTACAGAGTTCGCTCAACCTGGATTTACTACATAAGAAGATTATAACCAGTTGAACAACTATGAATCCACCGATCGCTATACCCTTTTCCAATTCACTCATTGCTATTGAAAAACTCAAAATTTTCTCCTCCTCCAACAATATATAAATATGCGCAATATTGACATTCGTAGAACCTCTTACGATGGTTGTGTTCATTTCCTCGGATGAGGAATAATAAGAAATCTACTCACCTCCAGTACAAGAGAATCCAGTTCCGCATAAACCATTGATACATGCACCAGCTGCTTGTGTTCCATCAGGGCATACTAGAAGAATCAAAATAATAATCACTATTTGAGCACTTGACAACGATCACAAAGAATGTAATTTCAGTAAATCAAGTCATTACCCGCTTCGCTTAGTAACTTTTCCATTTGCAATACATCGCAACAATCTTATAGTCTAGCACTGCTAACCGATGAGCATATTAGGGTTCCGATATTCCTTGAGATATTCCAACTCATAGTTCAGAAGATACAATGACTATCAACGAGTCTTTCAATCACAACATCAATAATGCCAATATTTACTGCAAGTTGAGATTCGTAATTTTTATGTTCAGGCCTCTTCTCTGATCCTCTACGAAGTACACTAAATCTATTAGTTATATAGAGTTGAATAGGGAGTCGGTAGCTCAGTGACAGAGCCTTCGCCTGTTAAGCGAAGAGATCCGGTTTCGATTCCCTGCGCTCCAAAAATCTGGTCACAGCAGCCATCTGTGGTTGTCAGCTGCAATCGATGAAACTACAGCTGTCCTTTTATCTTTGTATCTTGTATACAGTTGAATATTTCAAAACGAAGAACTAACCAAATGGATTAGTGGCAGGTCTAACGATACCAGCACCAACAGGACAGCACAAGTTCCCGGGAGCAACACATGAGAATCCGGCGCCACAAAGACCGTTAATACAGTTTCCAGCAGCGACACCACCCGCTGGGCAGACACCTCAACACAAAACTTATTGATATCGCTTAAAACTTCTTATACAGATCGATATGACTTTGGAATATAAGCATCTTCTGATATTCAAGTGGAGTCATTTTGAATTTACGAATAACATAATTTCCTTACCTTTCTCAGCCATAAATTGTAGACGTTTTGCAGCAATAAACAGAAGTGACCTTGAGCATGCAAGAGGTCATGCTAACATTCCACCATGCTCTTTTACTCTTCTCTCATCCTTACCGGGCATCTCTTACACATCCACCGCTCTCGTGCTTCAAGGAGCACAAGACATGCAGGAATATGATTACATAGCAGACAGCTAGCTGTGAAAGGGATATAGGAAGTGTGAAAATCGTGCACCAGCTGCAAGAAATGAAGTTCCACGCCGGAAGAACAGCTTGCTCCACACTTAATATCACCATTCAAATATTGGACAGTTGCCCACCGGATGGACATAATGAAGCAATGCGGTTAAAGACAGCTACTGACGAAGTCTAACACCGTAATGAATGCCAAAGGCTAAAACAAGCAAGATTTCCCATGCACCTCCTCATAACATCACTCTGTGCACGGGTACTACCTCCAAGAAAAAGGGTCAATGATTGCGATGTATTGCATATTTTCCGAACAGTGATGGTTTACATCGAAATTACTAATGTGGGATGCACTAGATGCATTGCACCGGTCTATACGTTAACATCGGCTACGTTTTATATTTGATGATCTAAAGAAACAATAAATAATGGTGCAAATTGTGATCGTTTAGGAAGTGAGTGGCGAAGTGGAGCAGCAAAGGAGCAGCAAGAACGGAAGGATGCCAGGAAAATAGCCATGATAGGCGTCATTGCATATTATTCACTTCATCAAGCAATTTCACAAGCTTCTGGCAGAAATAACGATATTCAATTCCAGTTCGTTGCACTCATCCCACTATCTAAACAAATATTTCCTAACAGATTCGTTCATTTGTGTTCCAACCGCTTCATAAAGAATTTGAGAGGACAAAGTTCGATGGGCCATGAGACGCAGTACTGCTATGAGAGGTATGCATCATACACACTAAAGAATAACCTCTATGCAGATTGTGTACCACATGTTCTCTACTACGATTTGAAAATGCATATTCATAATGAAATCAAAGAAATTGGTGTCACTTAGGATCTCAGAGATCATCAGCTAGTACAGAGTGTCATAAGGTCAATAAAAACACTCCCTTAAGGTCACCACTCGTGAAGACATTTATCCATGCATATTATACTCATCTAGCATAACTCTATCTGTTCAGCGGTCTATTCAGGTTGATATAACTGAAGAATAAAATCTCGATAAGACTCGCATCGACAGTATTATTAGACTGCCATCCGTCTGGAATTGTGGTGACGATCAGAGGATTTGTTGTGCAGTTTGAAAGATCACAGAGTAAGCAAAGTGCCGTGACGTGCACATTACAAAGAATGAATAGATGCATTGCATGCAGTGTGAGAATTATACATCGTGTATCAGCGTAATGGTCACAGCCTTCAGCTAAGCATATTTCAAAGAATGGATGTTAGCGGAAAAAAAACCGACTGGCTGGGTTGAGAGCAGGACCACCGCCGACCTGAGGACAGCAAACACCGGCGACACATGTCTGTCCAGTAGGACAGGAGTTGAAGCATGGACGACCGGTTGATGGCAGTCCACCGGGACACATCTGACGAAGGCAACATGACGGTTGTTGAGTGCCACAGCAGCCCGAATAGCCACGTGGGCATCCTGGTGTGCAGGATGGCGACTGACCTTGCGAGAACGCTGAATTGTAGGCATAAGCGACACACCACACAATTAGCAGAAGCCGCAGATAACGACACACAAGACGTTAGAACCACCAACCCTCCACCAACTTGACCTTCTCATAGAAAATATTATCAACTGGTTTTGCACACATTAGAGAGCTTTCTAGCAGTTTTATCTGCATTCAATGTTAACTAATTATAGCAGAGTCATAGAATCGAAGAATACGCATCGGTCCTTTAAAACTATTAGATTATTTGCTCATTTATTTACTTATTTAATGCAGTGTCTCGAAGTGGAATAACCTTTGAGGCCCTTTGGAACGTTGCTTCCGTTGCGAAAATTGCGAGTGCCAAAAATCGGGGATTTTATGAGAGCAAAAAGATGAAATCTACCATCAAAAGCAAACCCTCCGATATTCATTTCATAGAAAATAGCCACTGTACAATTTGTGCGGTCAACGATTTTAAGGCATTTACTCAAACGTAAATAGTCATTGTCCTGTTCGACTACTATTCTAAATAATTGACTAATGATCAGAAATGTCAATAACTATGAAACGATAAGGGAGGAGGAAACAAAGAACGCCATAAAATAGAGATTGCAACAATGAGGCATTAGTCAAATTTAGACATATAAATAAAGCGTGAGTAGATGAAATACTCTAAAGATACAAGGTGAACAACTGAATAAATGCTCATAGACGCCACCATGAACCGAGTCGTTCCCCAATCATTTCATCCAGCAAAAATAGATAGCCTAAGGGGGGTGGTCTGGCATCTGTTATGCGAATTCCCCCACAAAGTTTTGAAAAGTTGCGAACAACGGAATAATTATATGGGAAGTATTTACATTTTGCGTTATTTGTCTATCTATTTATTCATTTGTTTTGACCGGAACAAAGGCTGAAAAAAAAAGAAGAGAAAAGATTCGCAAGCGTGAAACTGCTTGGGAAGATGCGTGAACGCTAAACTTTGCGGGAAGATGGTCAATGTTTAGTCGCATTTGAAAATTCTACGGGCCAATTCAGTGGCCAAAAAGGACATAATTAGATAACGGCGATGAGCTATTGGACAAAGACGTTTTCTGCGTAACTTTTAGACATCAATTTACATACGCNTGACATCAGTTTACATATGCAAACGAGTTTGTTCCGGTGCCACTCTAGTGCCATCAACAATATTACCTATGCAAGTTTTCTTTATTCCATCATAACGACTGGAAATCGCAGATAATGCAAAGCTCTTTAATGCAAATAGGAAAAAACTCGTGGAATGAGGGCAAGGTGAACAGAAAACAAAAATATCGCTGCAATCAAATGCTTTACACTACTTCTGAAATGCTCAAATTGTCGCGCTGTAATTGTCTTTCTTTCTCGCCGGACTTAAATTGCATAAAAAGCTACACACCCTTGCCCCCCCCACCCCCCAACTGTCTCTCCTGCTCCCTTCAAAATTTTTTCTTTAATTCTCAATTTCCTTTGAAAATAATATTTAGAGCCTGACTTCGATATGCCGCAAATGGAGAAAAAGGTGAAGACGACAATCAGATGTTCTTCGATAATCATAACACAATTCAACTGCACTTACGGATCGCAGAACCAATAAGTTGAGCAGATGGGAAAGCAGCCATGTTAAGAGGACCCAAATTCGATGGCGACACTGAAAATCTATGAAATTCCATGAAAACGTGCATTGATAAATGAAATTAATGATGTCCTTCTTCAAAGACCGATTTGCCATATCACTTCGGGAAACCGAGTTCGAGAGGCCGAAATCATGAGCCCCTCCTCCGTGCAAACTGTCTTCGGAGAGTAACGTACCTTTTTGAGGAGCAAAACTTCCCACCTGTTAGAGGCTCCAAAATTTACGCTTTGTCAGCTGCGCTCACTGTTAAATGATAGAGGGTCCGAGTCGGTTTAAGCAACGACATATATCTTCCAGCCTTAGGCAGCGATAGCGGCTTGGCGATCGATGCAATTTCAACTGCTCTAAGCTGCATGGGGTAAGGAATTTTGATATCTAGAGTGCCTTCTGGAAGGTTGCCTCTCAACTATTATAGTAATAGTTTGTATTTCCCTGAGAGGTGAAATTTCCTCAAACAAGTTTTATTTATGAAGCGAATAGAAACTGCTCTCGCTAAATTCATCAAGATATTTCGCAATGAACAATTACACAGTTATAAATTGAGCAATAAAAGAATGTGCTTGAATTCTGGGCGATTCATTTCTATTTGCTCTTGTCATAAATGGAAAAAATTGCTTACGGAAAACTGACGACGACGAACTGCCCAAAGCTGAGATGCCTGATGGTGTACAGCAATAGCCATTATTGCACGTTCCTTGCGAGCAGGGATTCAGATTCGAGCATTGCATATAAACACAAACGAGACCACCTTGCCCACCCAATGGAAGCTGCCCTGAAATTATGGCGAAATTTGATAGATATGATTACTTGAGAGCACGAAAAGGAGCCTGATTGGGAATTATTAATAACTTCATATAAATGTCAGTTTTAGAGTAAGGAAAGGCATGCTGCCGAATCATATCAACTGTACTAAACCTTTCAAAATTTACGGTAAAATCACCCTTTAACTGTCGTCGATTCACTTCCACAACGATACAAAGGCGCGTAAGGAACAAAGATAATCGGCAGAATTCTAGCCGTAGATTGAGGCACAATGCTTGCGCACTATCATATACCACCATGATGTGAACAAGAAAAAATCGTGACGTTCAAAAATAAAAACTGAGGAGTCATCCATTAAGTCAGAAACATAGATGATTTATTTGCAGCTTAGAGTGTTGAAACCAAACGAGAATTTGAATTCCACGACTTTGGCTTTCCTCAGCAGTCAGTTGAGTGCCGCCATACCAGTAGTTCGAATGCTTAGCACATCAAGTGGAAAAGACTCTCATTTCATATAGCAGATTCATAATTAACGATTTGTTATGTATCAAGGTAGGCACAATATTTGAAACCACCATCATATTGGTTTCTCACTGCGATCCAACGATCCGTTCGATTTGGCATCCCACGGAAGCCAAGAAAACCAGATGTAGTGTTCTCCGGCATACCTTATTACTGATGGTCTTAACAGGTTCGTCGTATATATACAATGAATCCATATATATATATATATATATATATGGATATATATAAGGGACTCATTTCCAATGTGTGATGGTGCTGCGGATGAAAAAGTAAAAGCATGCTTTGGATTGAATGTAGATCCGCTCTCTCTACGATGCCACAGCCGAATAATAGAGCGAACACAGTTCCATGCGATCTTGACTTCATCAGCAACTCACAGCAACATGCAGGTAACCGAAAGAAGAAGGGTTTCATGCGAGCACTCCAAATGGATCGAAAAAAAAGGGAAATTGGGGTTTTAGTGCGTTAGCGATGAAGTGTTAAAAATTTTATAAAGGTAATTAACGGAAACAACGTTAAACAAGAAGATCAACAATGAAATTGATAGCATCCGTCTTCGAATCATTTCCTCCATGGATTCCTGAAAAATATGGATATGAGAAAAGCTTGTAAAACTCAAGCACCATCACACATTCATCTCAAAAACCTGGCAAATCATTACTCATTATTTCACTGTATTACTCATTCCGTTTAATTATATACAAGAATAGGAATGAACATCGGAAGTTTCGAAAGCACTGGAAGAAATGGTGCTTCTAAGCAGTTGAATGAGTGGAAGCTTCAAAACAGTAATATATAGAAAAAGCAACCTCCAACTCCAATACTCCTCTCCCTTTTTCACTTCTCTAAGAAAACCCATCAAAATGTGAGAGCCCAATATATCGGCACTAACAGTAACTTTGGTGTCGTCAGTTAAAGCTACCTCTGGAGAACATATCCTGCGCGTTTTTAAGCTAGCCCTTCCTTTCCATCTCATCCCTCCCCATGCCATATATGTGTGTTTTGCAAGTGGTGATATGAGTTATTCGGCTAACCGGCGAGTTTGAAGAGGCCAGCAGAATCCTTGGAGATCGCAATAATATGATGGTGGGCACTCGATGCTGAATTTACATCGATGTGCATCTGATAACGGCATTCTGGATGCGACTATGGTAGTGTCTCGTTGTGATGGAGTGGATGTTGACACACTCAGCTTCTTCTGATTATTTGCCTTTGCGTCATTGAATATGCCATTCGACACGTTACGATCAGTACAGCAAATGGCACTCCGACTATCGATGAGAACACACACATCAGACGAACTGGGACACAATCCTTGGATGCACTCATGTGAAGGGATTGTCCCATCGGCGCAGTGAATAGCCAATTCACAGCACTGACCATCCTTTAGGCATGTGAAACCATTCGGACATACTTTTGACAGCTCACACTCCGAATCCTCCAAGCATTGAACTCTTCTCTGCAAATTGTATGCAAAGTCAAGCTTTCAGTTTTTTTCAAACTGAAACAACTTCAGACTTGTGTTGTGCCCGAGGCAAGTGGGAAGGAATGGCGTTTAGGAGGTAGGAACGCAACATCCTCAATTCCTCTCCTTACCACCTCCCCTCCTCCTTCCTTAGAGCTTCTATGTATCCTACGTTCGACTATACAGCTCATTAGAGTGCGTTTCGAAGTGTTTGTTAGGAAAGAGGGATGTTTGTTCGGTATGGTGAGTCGTGATTTTCTCGTACGCCATCTGTCAGAAGAATCAGGCCAATCAGTCAACCGGTCAGTTGGGTGGCTACTCATCATCGCAAACAAAGTCACCCTTGAAAGTTTGCTTCATTTATGAGCAGAAAAAAATCCTCTTAAATGCGATAAATTTTCGTACAAAAATTCGCACTTTTCACTAAAGTTGCTTTCGTGAGCGATTCGCATCTCTCTGCATCTCTTTCCCTCTCCCTCTCCCTTTTCTTCGCCATTTGCACTAATATTTGAAGCAATACGCGATGTGGTATTAGATAGCAGACCTGAAAGCAACAAACTCTCANCATATAGCAGATTCATAATTAACGATTTGTTATGTATCAAGGTAGGCACAATATTTGAAACCACCATCATATTGGTTTCTCACTGCGATCCAACGATCCGTTCGATTTGGCATCCCACGGAAGCCAAGAAAACCAGATGTAGTGTTCTCCGGCATACCTTATTACTGATGGTCTTAACAGGTTCGTCGTATATATACAATGAATCCATATATATATATATATANCGTTTAGGAGGTAGGAACGCAACATCCTCAATTCCTCTCCTTACCACCTCCCCTCCTCCTTCCTTAGAGCTTCTATGTATCCTACGTTCGACTATACAGCTCATTAGAGTGCGTTTCGAAGTGTTTGTTAGGAAAGAGGGATGTTTGTTCGGTATGGTGAGTCGTGATTTTCTCGTACGCCATCTGTCAGAAGAATCAGGCCAATCAGTCAACCGGTCAGTTGGGTGGCTACTCATCATCGCAAACAAAGTCACCCTTGAAAGTTTGCTTCATTTATGAGCAGAAAAAAAATCCTCTTAAATGCGATAAATTTTCGTACAAAAATTCGCACTTTTCACTAAAGTTGCTTTCGTGAGCGATTCGCATCTCTCTGCATCTCTTTCCCTCTCCCTCTCCCTTTTCTTCGCCATTTGCACTAATATTTGAAGCAATACGCGATGTGGTATTAGATAGCAGACCTGAAAGCAACAAACTCTCATGAAGCTAAATTGGATATGCGGCATCATTGCTCGCGGCAGTTTTATGCGCAAATTAGACTGTAAAAATAACAATAATAATATGGAAACATTTTAATCCCTACCCATATGGTTCCAGCACCGTGACTAAGGAAAGGCTTCCGAAAAGTGGTATCGAAGAGCAGAGGAGGGTAGGGGAGGGAAAGGGGGGGATAAGAGGGGGTAGGAGCGTGCAGAGGTAGTGTTGGAATGAAAATTTCAAAACCAAAGAGACGATGTAATTTTAATTCTCCCAGAAACGCTCCCGGTACCCTCCCGTCGACCAACTATTGTCAAATTCAAGAGGTTCAAAACTCGTTGCATTCTCAGAACTTTGCTTCTGAACAAGCTTATCTAAACGCGTGACAAAGTAATAAGCTGACAAATATAAGCATTTTCAAGCAAGTCTGTAAAACAATGCCCACCTGAATCTGACGCATAGATTTGGTCTGAATCCTGGTTGGTGTCGCTTCTACGGATGATGCTGTGACGCTCTGCGTACAGTTGCTATCGCAATGCTGTTGCGTATTGCATTCCGGCACGCATTCGATTGGCTTACAGCACACACCTCGCTGACAGATGAATCTCGATGGGCAGTGCTCAGATGCACTGCACAAGGTTGGCATTGAAAGACTCTCCATACCATCTGGACACAATCTTCGCTCATAGGACACATCTTGCTGAGTTAAGCTGCTGACTTCTGTTCTTGTGCGATTCATTCCTTCGTCAAAGAAATGTTTATTAGTGCTGACCTCTGTGACCTTGCGTGACCCATTCAATTCCTCACTGTACACTTGCAGTTGTCTCGTTGTTGCACTTGCATTGCTCCATTGTGATTCTGGTGCAGTATCATAGGAACCGGTATGCTCATGCACCTGTTGTAAACCTTTCTTAATATCACTCTCTTTAGCAGCCATTGGGGCATTTTTTTCATCACTATCAGTCATTGAGAGCAGTCGCATTTGTTGTTTTGTGCTGCGCGTAATGTTTGCACCCGATAGTTCGTTATTTGCGTTCGTACAGCAGCGATTCCGTTGACAAGCCGATCCCAGTGGACAATCTGTGTCATCGACGCAATTGCGTGGCAACGATAACGGTAAGTGTCCATTATCGCACACAAGTCGTTTCACCTCCGGAACGCGACAACAACGACCCATAATACAATCGGATCCATCTTGGCAAGGATCGGCTAATGAACAAATGCCAGCCCCTTCTTGAGAGCATTCAGGTGTTTCAGCGTGACTCTCGTCAAGAGCCTTCCAATCTTTTCTCATATTATTTGGTAAAGCTGATCCTCCTTCAAGCAGCAGGTCGCGGTCGCCCGAATCACTGCTATTGACGATGGTGTTACCATAGGTAGTCTCATTGAAATTGGCAGTCGGACAACAGCGACCAGCATAACACGATGTTCGCTGTGGGCATTGTAATTGACGTGTACAGCTATCGAGTGCCGATGTGTGTGGATAGCCTGATGGGCATCGAGCAACTAAACAACAACCGTTGATGCATTTCATATTTGCTGCGCAATCGACATCGTTTGTGCAAGACGACAGGATTCCACATTTCGCTGCAATTGTCATTACTTGAAAGGACACCGACGAAACAATCAACTGAGTTGGTCGAGAAATTTAAACGAAAAAAAGAACACCTCATCAGAAATAATGAAAACTCCTAAATTTGCAACTCTTTACAATCAGCTCTTTATTTGAGGTGAACGTCGATATCAGCGCACCCCCCCCCCCCTCCCTCCCCCCCCCCCCATCATCTCCCCCAACCAAACCAACAACATTCCAGAGGTACTTCTCTAAGCGATGAGTTGTTTCCATAGCAGTTGTGCTTTATTTTTGTTTGTGATGGAGCATTAGGTCGTAAAAGTGACGCAAAAATTTTATAAGTAAACGACCGCAGTAATTTGCATTGCGTTGAGGGGTATGCGCAACAACTTCCGCATTCATCTCTACCGTCCCCTCTTCACTATGTGTCGCGTAACGAGATGCTCTAAGGAGTGCCGCTTTAAGTGCCTCTTAACCGCCATCCTTTTTTGTGTGTCTCTCTTATTTTATTTACATACTGCAATGACGACTAATTTATATATCATTTTGAAATGTATTAATTTCAGAGGCATTTCATTCATTGTCATTGCAAAAATAAACCACCTAACCTTAGTTTATACCTCAACTGTGCTCAGATATTATACAAATTAAGGGTGCATATAGAGACACCCGAAATTATCATACCAATAATGGTGAGGTGTATGTCATTTAACAACTGATAATAGTGACACAATTGGAAACTAAGAGAGAAAGCTCTTCGTGCACCATAGAAAGTTTTTGCGAAGTGGGAAAGAAAACCCCGCCCTTTCCTCGCCTATTTCCATCGCTTTCCTTTATTGTTTACGACGAAACATTTCAGCGTGATTAATTTCTACCAATGAAACANTTCGAAGAGATAGCTGAAAATTATATATATATATTTGAATTTTGTGTATATATATATATATAATTCAAATTTCTACATATTATTTAACTCAAATGCTGTCTTTTAGTATAATGAGACGTGATAAAATCATATGAACGTACTGATCTTCACTTACTTGTGATCAAAAATCTCGGCAAAACATCTTGAAGACATCGTCCTCGCGAGCAAATCAATCCACGAAGACATTGTCGTGATGAGGTACATGAACCTCCATCGGCTAGCAGTGGACGGCAACAACCAGTGAGTGGAGAGCAGAATTTGTGCGATGGACACTTGATCACACATTGGTTCTGTACGCTACAATACACTTTAAATGGAGTATGTTGGTTAGAAGGGGAAGATAATAAAAGAGGGCACACCGTTAATTTTGGGACAGCAAAGCGATTGAGCGGTACAGCGATACGATGCCGGACATGAGCCATCAGTTGAGCACGATCCTCGAGGTGCCGATCCGTCTGTACATAAGTCTGCAGCAGCAAACAAAAAGTCATTAGCGATGGTCGTAGGTCTTTACTGTGGCAAGAATCCAAAGTGCTAAGTTGAAGAATTATTCACCGAAACAATTGAAAATTGCTACAAAAGTGACAGAATTATCAAACTATTTTGGCCAATTTGTCAGATCCACTACCTGCCATAATCGTGATCAAAGAATTCCCTTTGTGCGGTCCTCTCTCCCACTGATCACAGCATTTCATATTCTCTTAGAAGTCAAAACATTCTGGCCAAATTGTTTTCAAAGCAACGTTACCGCTGGCCAAATTTCTTCTGCTCTTTATGAATACAAATTGTAATCATTTACGGCGATGTAAGCAATGCTAAATGGAGGATTCACTTAGATTGCACTTAAAATTGATCGCATTTCTGCAACTATTGGCCTTTCTACATGGAAACTTGAAAAAGCCTCTCGCGAACGTTACCACCAAGGGTCACAGCGATCTTCCGATATTATCGCGAAGAAAAAGATACATGGAAAAACTATTCCAGCAGAAAACTTTTGTGTGTTTCAACTAGAGCCATATTCAGCCAATCAACGTTCAGGCATCAATCGAGAGAAACTTTGTGTGTTGGCCAAAAATAAATAAACCTGAGTGTGAATTCACATCGCAATCCGTATCGATTTTAAGATGCGGAAGTATTATTGACATTTTGAGTTTCTCAACATATAATTGGTTATCAATTTGCGAACTAGATCGCAAACTATGCAAATGCAAAGCAAATGGGTCGAACTGAATATTTTCGAGCGTTATTCCTTCGAACATTTGGCTAGCTACTCTAGATGAACTTCTTCCAACTTGTACCAACGATGACGAAGATAGTTACCCTAATATTTTAGGCTGTATTAATTGCATTGATTCTATCTGCAATATATACACTCCTATCCTAAGGTTGGATGCATCAGACGTGAGCATCATTGCTCCACTGACTTGNGTGATTCTATCTGCATCCTAAGGTAGGATGCATCAGATGTGAGCATCATTGCTCCACTGACTTGTTCCTACAATTCTGCAGTTTCATATACCTCTGCATCGCCGCAAATGCATGTGTACGGCCACCTTATGATTGCAATTAGCCTTAACTCCCGACCATCGAATATAATGACACTAGGATGATCTTCTCCACCACATTTAACATTCCCCCCCCCCTCCCCCCCCCCCCAAGCGTTGTTCTCAACAAAAAGTTTGCAGGCTAGCAGATATGCAGCATTGAAGAAATACGAATATTAATGTTGTATGACTTACGACTGAGGGCGAGACCAACACAAGTGTTATTGACACACGCGTAGCCAACAGGACAGGTCAACGAGCATGCTAAAATTTCATTCATATTACAACATAAGAATAGATGAAGGGGTTAGCAAGAGAGAGGGAGATGCATGCATTGAATAATTGGGAGGGAAAGTGTGATTGCATGAAAGGGTAGGAAAGGGTGAATGGATGTTGCTGAAATTGTGANGGGTAGGAAAGGGTGAATGGATGTTGCTGAAATTGTGAGGGTATTTGTTGGCAAATTTTGCAAATATTTTCTCGTTTTCTCTTCGCTTCTAAGCATCACTCACGAGTCACATAACGATGGAAGTTCTGCTTGACGTTCGTAATGCACGATTGCTGCTCGAAATTAAACGTTTGTCCCTCCGAGCAACTTCTCTTTATCCAACGATTATTGCTGAAAATAAAAACAAATAAACAACAAAGCATTATAACCTTCTTCTCTATTCAATTGATGGCTAATCTGCTGATAAGATCACAAAAATTTCAACACTTCACATTCCAAATATTTTGCCGATCCTTTCCGAAGACAATTTATTTCTGAGAAAATTAATGAAGTGATAAATCAGCGTAACGAAATATTTACAAAGCAATACAGAGTTTGGTAAAAGATCTTTATATATAGAGTTGGTGTAAAGGCATAAGACTTTGGCTTCCCATGTTTTGATCTATCCAAAATTGCTGAACATCACACTTAGGGTAATAAATCTCGCTCTGTATCTGAACAATATGGTCAACTGAGTACCAGTGCATTAATACCTTCCTCAAGGTAAATCTTCAAAGTTGTTTCCGCATTTGTTAGGGAATTTTATCAACTTCTGAAAGTAATGAAAGCTCAGAAGTAAAGGTCAGTTTTCTTTGATGTTTACTAATTTACAACAATACTAATAAAGTCTCAAGCATTGTCAATCAAGAGAGGGATAAATGGACACTGGTCAACAGTGGTCACTTTTCAAGGAGCTGTAAATATTTGCAAGTCAAAACAAATAGAGCAACGTGCTAGATGAGTTGCCACGATATGCGCTTTTACATTACTACTACTTGACCCACCGGTTTCATACACTACCAGCAGATGATAAATATATACCATCATTGCTCTCAT
>JAARMF010002184.1:5702-30078 GCA_022844705.1 Toxascaris leonina
GTTTATTATTTCCGATATTATTCAATAAACTATTTTAATATTTTCAGGTGCATATATAAAGCCGAAATGCTACGACAAAGCTGCATTTTGTAGTTTCACAAGATCGCTTTGTAATGATCAACGTTATTGGCACTTAATAAGTGACGAATGTGAAGCGACATGTGGTTTCTGTCGTACGCAACACACACCTAAAGAAGTCGTTACAACTGCTCGAACCGAGAATGCTAGAAAATCTTTTGAGATCGACAATAATATCGCAATTCCTAATGATAGCACACGGGGTGACATCCGTACTAATAGTGAACAAGTTGAATCAAACCGACAGAGTGGAAGGGAGTATTTGCTTGCGATGAATCGCAGCGAGAATCGATTACAGAAGAATCCAAGTGCTAACGTGTTCTCGACTTTCTCGAGAATAAATGCTAAAAAAGTTGCTCAGAAAAATGGCGCAAATGCTCCTTCATCGAATGGCATGGAACCAACTTTGACGACAAAGCATTCTGAAGGCGTTCAAAGAAGAAATGTTTCATCAATGCAGAAGCATGACATTGATGTCAATAGAAGCAAATTACCTGAAGTTGAAAGGATAACAATGAATAACTCAAAAGATGAAATAAGAGCTGAAAAATTCGGCAATCTAAAAATGAATTCAATTGGCAAAACGACGATGAACAATATGAAAGAACCGTTTAAAAGTTTCGATGATCATACTATTTGGAATATTGACAATTCATCTGCGTTATCGAATGCCACAAAACAACAACGTCGGAATTTCTTAACTGCAAAAAAAGCGATGAATAATTCCCAAAAGAAAATATCTGACGATAATATCCACTCAATCACCGATTATTCCTCAAATATATTCAATAATTCCATTTCGAAACATTTCGAAAACTCTTCATGGAATAATAATCGGAAGAATTCGAAAGGCCAATTTGGAACATTGGCGATTAATGATTCTCGTAGAAATTCAACGAAATCTCATCAAACATCAACGATATTTTTCGGTGATTTGCTATCGACTAAGATGAATCGCTCGTTAATAGAGAAGAAGCCATCGACAAATCATAAAAGCATCAAGAGACGTGCACCAACTGAAGTGAACAACACAAGAATTGCTGCTATGAACGTAAACAACGCAAAATTTGAAGAACACAAAATGGATGCTGTCGAGAAGAAACGCTATATTTCAGATACATTACGGGTAAGTGTTTTTGCAAGTGATTGCGATTTTATATTCTAGGATATCTAAATGTTCAAACTATCGCAAATTTCATCCTCTCTATCTTCCATCTTTGCATAGAAGAACCTACCTTGTTGGGTATTTCGACTCGAAGAGGTCACCTTCCAAATTTGTGTGTCTCTCATTCTCAGAGTTCTCATAAGCTACTGGGACGGCGTAGTAACACTATTGTTTCAAGAGTCAGTTATTCTCGGAGATTCTCTAGCGAGAAAATACATTTTCTAAGCTCGAAAATTCACGAAAGTTCACAGGCGTTATCTATCTGAGCAGAGAATCATAAGAGGTGCGCTGAAATTCTTGCCTAATTGGTTGCAAACTAAATTTAGTGCCATCTCTTTTGAGGGGCTCTATTTGTCTCTTTTTTTTTCAAAAATCTCTTTTGAAGGGTTCCATTTGTGAAATGACACAAACATTCTTTAACTGTTGAAGGGCATTAGGGATTTGCTGTAATTTCACATAGGTGTCTGATGGCGGTGAGTTTTGCAAATAAACTTGATGCAATCAGTGGTCATAGAGAAATTATAATCGAACAATTATTTCTATCTCTTGAGCAAAATTCTACCATGGAAACATTATTTATCATGGAAACTTGTGACCAAACTGTTGATTTCTAACCGAATCTCATTGCTCATTATGATTGTATTTTGTAGAAGATTCGGATCTTTCATTTATTTTGAAGTTTCAAGAATAGTCTCAACCGAGTAGCAAGTAATGGCGGGTTTTTTCGAAGGATTTTCCCATTTTTCTAACTTTAGATTAGAGCTTAATTTAATTTATTACTTCAAGGAATTAGCCAAAAACAACGAAGCTTCTTCTGTGACGAGCACAAGAGCTCTACGGATGTCAATGATTACTTCTAAAGAAGTCCGAACAAGGGGTAAAGCATTTTCGTGTCTAGATAGATCATGCCCACATCTACATCTTTATAAGGGAGGGTCTTTTTCGAGAAGTTTTTTCCATGTGGAAATAATTAGAAACTTTGCGAACATTTTTTTCCTTTTCCTGAGTCCTTCAAACCACAACAGGCTTCTTCCGATTTTCAAAGGAATTCATCATAGAGCGATTGAAATTTACTGCGCATATCTGAGTTCTTCCTCTTCCGGGATTAACGTTGATTAATTTATCACTGATACAGCCTTAATTCCTATTCATTCTCATTTTGTTTATAAAAACCTCATCAACTTAATATTTAAATTGAATTTTCTACATCAAATTCGCTTAGTATTATCGGTCAAAAGTTGGTTCATTGATAATTGGTGTAGTACAAGCATTACGTACATTGAACACATTGAACAGCTGTGATTTCATCGATTTCGTCGTTGTCTCCATCGATGCAGCTGACAGTTTTTCCATCTTTCTCGATCCTGAACTGGCCTCGTGCTAGCAGTGCCATGTAGACGTCGAAACCCCATCTTGTTGTCTGCGTTCTTGCTTTCATATTGCTGTGGCCAGTAGTACATCGCCTGGTGGCCGGTCTGCTGGCGACGTTACGTATGAGTAAAAAATGTAAATACTCTTTGATATAAAACAAATAAAAAACTGAAAATATATGAAATATTAATAAAAATTGTGCCGATTTGTATATCCTATCTTCATATTAATTTTTTTCAGAATATGAAGAGATCACAAAAAATTGCGTCGAAAGAGTGAGATTCTATTCGAATGCAATATTTATACAATTTATGACACTTTTTATGCAAAAATATGTTATTAATGCGATATATTTATGTAATGTGTAATATTATAAAATTAACTGCTAATATTTCAGTTGAAAAAAATCGAAAAAATTGTCGACAATAATATTTGAAGCGGAAATACACATCTGAAACAAAGCAGATGGGGTTGGATTGGGGGAAGGGTGGGGGGGGGGGGGGGCGATATACAGTTGAGTAAAAATAAAACCAACGACTCGATTTGAGATCACAACTCAATAAATCTGAATCCCTTTTTTATAGTCACGAAAAAAATCTTTCATAAAGCCTTTCAATCATAAATACATAAATTTTTGCAAATTGTTAAAATATGTTTTGCTATCGTAAATATGTCGAAGTTTATATGTGCGACGTTTTAGTTCTCCATCTTGAGAAAATCATACCTGTGAAATTTGCGATAATAAATTAATTGTGATATTTTACACCTGTGAAATTTGATGCTGCTGTAATCTTGGAATGGCGATGGCNATGTGATATTACACCTGTGAAATTTGATGTTGCTGTAATCTTGGAATGGCGATGGCTGAAAACTCTATCCATTTGTCAAATATTTGTTGAATTCTGAATACTCGAATAGCGGATACACGGTGCACGGTTTCTGAAGTCCATAGAAGGCAGTACTAGTGATCACCTCTTAATGCTTTCATCGTTCAGTATGGTGCAAAGCGTTTCGGACACTCGACAACTCGGATTTCATTTGCGTCATTGTTTGCTTCTTGATGTTGATTGTTCTATTTGCAATAAAATATTTGCCATTTTAATATCGAACTTGCTTGAAGAATTTAAATTAGCGTTGAAATATCGTAAATTTCAAACCCAATCTTCCTGGATTACAAGGATCCAACACATTATCCTACTTTGTACAGTATGCTATGCGCATGCCAACTTTAAATGGCATAACTTAGAAGTAAATAGTCGCTCTGAAACTTTACGAATACGCGAACCAAAGACATGAAATCCGAGCAGCACTCCAGGATTCAGAAAATTCCTTAAAACATTTCGGAACGCCATAGATGGGTTTCCAGAACTTTTAAGCAGCGTTCGTTTGTATGCATCGAGTGACAGTATGCTGATGGAATATACAACTCAACGGGAATAGCACAATGAGCTAAAGGCATTTGTAGCCAATGAAGCAAATTGAGAGTCGTTGTGCTAATACAGACGAAGATGCGACAAAGGTTATATATTTATGTACAGATAAGCATGAACAACGATGAGCTTCACAATGATGACGGCTTCACGATACAAAATTCGTCGCATGAAGGCAACAACGTGGTAGTGGATGTTTGACCTCAGGTCACCTTGTCGTATGAGGAAAGCATTTTACTTTGGATTTTTAATCGTGTGAATTCGAAAAGTTTGATGAGAAATATCGGATCCTTCGAATTCAACAAAGAACTCGAAATGTTCAAAAGTATCAAGCTGGCATGATCGTGGACTCGTCCACTAATGCCTCTTATTCTCCACGTCGGTCACCGTTTGCTTCCCAAGTTTGATTGCTCGGTACTACAGGCTCGCTACCCGACGGACGTCATATTTGGGCAATTAAATCTTCATATTCGGAACAGGTAAACGTGAATAGAGTGAATCACTGAGACCTTAAGCAAGCCTAGCTGATGCTAATATCTTGAGTAGAGAGATATTGTAGGTCCGGTGAGGTTTCGTAGCAAATATCATATGAACAACTTTACAAGAACAGTAACTAGATGAACAGATCAGCTATAGGTGGGCTAAGGCTAAACCCAACGCATCGATACAATCAGGCATCGGGCAAGTCGAGTGAGTGGCTCAGGCTTACGAGAGGGATTGAACCATTGAGGTCGTCCGTGCAATTGGGGTTAGTCTTGGTCGCTCGCTGTGAATCGCGTTTCCTATGAAGGTCTTGATGCTCATTGAGATGTGCACCTATAGAACCAATTACGCTGCTTGCTGTGAATGGCGTTTCCGGCTTGCCAGGTACATCAGCATATTGAACAAACGTTGCATTTTTGAGAACATTCGAGACGATAATGTGGTGCTACCGTTAGGCCATTCGATGCGTAAGCAGTAGCAAGCAACACCCATGAAACTGTGCTCTAGGCGATCATCACTGGATGCTAGCTAATCACGATTACCTTCATTCGCTAACCTCTTAAGCCAACACCGTGAATAAGACCACACAAAAATTTAATCGACATACAACCGAGAAACTTAACTCAAGTATAAAAGCTATCACAGGAGAGAGGTCAGTTCAAAATAAGGAAGCATAGCGTACAAAATTATAAGGGCAGATGTCGGATATATGTATAAAATAGCTGAGTATATAACGCGCAAAAGTAGCATGAGTTAGCTACGAGATTCTGGCGATGTTTTCTATTGAGAACTTGTTCCTCCAGCCTGCTTCTCGTGCAAACCCAACTATTCTTTTAGATTCTATGACTGTATGATGCATCCTTCACGTCCTTCAATCATCCATCTACAGATAGGGAATATACTCGACCTACACAAATTCCAACGTTATAGTCTAGTGAAGCGAGATGATTATAAACGTTGTACAAACGCAAAACGATGGAAATCCCATAGCCTTAGACAGTGTTTATGATTTGAGACCATATACGTAACCTAAATGCCAACATCTCGCATCTGCTTTACACGTGAAATATTTTGTAACTCCTATTTCCGGTCATATGCTTATAATAGACCACTTGATAGTATTAGTTCAACGCATCCCAGGTATTCGACAATTTAAATCGCAACATCAGGAGCTTTTTGTTGAAGCCATACTCCGCACTTCTCATCACTGCTGAGTCATTAGCTGAAATGCGGAGGAACCAGCAAAACGATCGTAAATATACGAACGCCGCACCAATTTTGTATCCCGACAAATGCATCACTAGGAGGAGGGCGCCAGGTACGGTGATTAAAATATTTGTTAGTCTTCGGACGTTAAGTAGGTTGCTAATGACCTAAATTTGGCCTAAAGCTAAGTATCTGAGTAGAATAACAACAGATGCTATGTGCAAATTTATATGACTCCTCGATGGATTTTATATCCTCGCTGAATTTTTGGTTGAATCGTTGGCAAAGTTTTGCACAAATTTGCACAAATTATTATTAATTTATTTAGGTGACTAAATGACATTCGATTTTCAAAAAGAAAAAAATTGAATGATTTAATGTTTGAATATATGATGTTGAATATCGAAATGTTTCTCTTCACAATCCTTCATTTATATATTTATTATAAATGAGATCGTGTCGGTTGAACGAGAATGGTGTCAGATAATTGCAGCGAGGATTCAATCATAACCGAATTGATATTGGAGGTGATTTTTATGAAGCAATTCTTTGATTTGTGTAAATGATTGGAAAGGTATCTGAGCGTAGTGGACGTTTCATTCAGTTCATAGGAACGACAAAATATGTTAAGTGTCACTTCATAACTTAAAAAAGCTTTTCAAAATTCGAATGCTTCCCACGAAAAGCTTTGAATGTTTATCCACCGATTTTAGAGTCTATTAGAAATGAGATGGGATATTTATCACATAAAGAAACCAATTAATTAATAAATAGTCTTGTATGCAACCATAATATGAGGCTTCCTTGGCGAAAAAAAAATTGAACTGGGAGGCTCTAGATTTGAAAATTCGTTTCGAAACACTAACTTGTTTCCTCTCGTTCGCTTCATTTTTTCCATTATTACTTCGATCGATTCTCGTCTCGAATCGCAGATTATTGACCCGGTAGCAAGAATATGTCGTTGAATTTTGAAGAGGAGTGAAGCAGCATGCACCCCTCCCACCATCAGATAGCGA
This sequence comes from Toxascaris leonina, assembly GCA_022844705.1. NCBI lineage: Eukaryota > Metazoa > Nematoda > Chromadorea > Rhabditida > Ascarididae > Toxascaris > Toxascaris leonina. Next base: position 12,452 of record JAARMF010002184.1, read on the forward strand.
AAGCTTCATGCACCCTTTTCTCCCTATTTGAGATGCTCCGCGTTTGCATCTTGAGCTTCCACGTTTGGTACAAAGAGATCGCGAGTTTTTCTACTTGCTGTCAATACGCCAGCTTTTCGCTTGCTATCGATGACGTTGCCCGCTTTCGCCTAGAGATGAAAGACACCGGAAACAACATGAATGGAGTTTCCAGCGACACTCACCTCTAGTGGCGTTTACGTACTATGATCATCACGTTGCAGAATTCGCTTATGCAGAATCTATCTGCAACCAACGAAGCATTAACAAAGCGGATAGCGATTATAGTCAACGGCACTAGACCATAATACCTTACTAATAAATAAAACTATCAGTGTTTTCTCTTCTCCTTCATCAAATCTATCCTCCCACCTCGGTGGTCCTTCTTATGGGTCAAAATTAATCTCACTGCATAACACAATTTATGAAATACCTCCAAAATTTTTATCAAAACGACGTCGATAAAGCATTTCATTAATTATATACTGTTATATAAATCACAACCCAGAACTGAGAGCTTGCTACCCACAAACTCGAATAACACAAAACCTTAACGATGGATTAATGTTTGCTTAGAAAGATTTAAAACGTAAAAGTAAACATCACTCTAGTAGAGCAAATATTTGAAATTAGTTTTAAGTCATTCATAGCGCCTAGTTGATGATCGATATATGAGAGGAAATTTGCATATAGATGAATTAATTGATGTTTATTGAAGAGTAATGTTTTTGATGTTTTTGCAGAATTGCATAACGTTAGCATCGACTGCTGTATTCTTTCTATTCGGCTATTCAACTCTACTTTATAACGTTTCACTTTGCTGCAAAAAGAAGGTATATCTCTCGAAATTACGAACAACTCATAAAGATTTTATATTGCAAGAAATGGCAATATGTGTAATTGTGTAAAATATGCTTGCAAAATTCGAACCTTTGCCTCTACCATCATTTCCTTGCATAGCAAAATATATCCTTCAGATCCGGCATCATTAGGCAATAGAAGAGGAAAGGGAAGTCAAGCGCTGACTCTCCATTGTCCCATATAAAATTTTTGGGATTGCTAAGATTATTGCTTCTACTATCTCATGCTTCCATAATGAGGTGAATTTAGCAATGCGCTTCGTCTAACAGCTAACGGAGGGATATTATTGGCCGATAAAATGACTTCACTGTTTTTCGTTGAATATTTGGCAGCACATTGATTGTCAACAATGAGAAAACCTAAAAATATTGGAAATCTGCCCGAAGTTGATAAACAATTTCGAAGACAAAATTCGTAAATTCTTGAAAAATATTGAATAGGAGAAGATTTACGCCGATTGAAGCAATTATTGCTATTTCTTCCTATAATTTATCGAATGATTTTAATTATTCACTGGAATTATATATAATTTGAATACCTTGAGCAGCTATGATTTCATCGATTCCGTCGTTTTGTTCATCGATTCACCTGGCAATTTTTCCATCTTTCACGATCCTGAGCTCGCTGCGTCCGAACAAGATCATGTAGACTTCGCAATGGATCTTTCCATATTGTTGACGGTCTGCCACGTGGTCGCTTAACCTCTCTCGGGTGCCATTCAAGAATTCGCTTGGTCCACCTGTTGTCATTCATCCTGACTACATGACCAGTCCATCATGGTTTTCTTTTGTACATCTCTTCAGCGATATCCTTTACACCAGATCTAGAACGCAAGTCTTCGTTCGCGATGTGTTGCAGTCTACTGATACCCACCATGCGCCTTTCCATGGCTCGCTGAGTGGTCGTTGATTAATTTTCTTAAGCAAGCGTGGTGTTCCACATATCACATCCACATAGTACTACAGGAGGAACGGTGAAATTGAAAAGTTTTGCTTTTACTAATAGTGTTGTCTTCACATCGTCGAAGATATCGACGAGCTTGATGAAGGTTATCCATCCTGCTCTTCTTCTGCTCAGCTCCAGACCCAAATCGTTGTTCATTTGCACATTTTGTGGTTATAAATAATGTTCCACGAGCTCGATTTTTTTCACTGTCCAGTTTCATGATGAACTGAGGACAAAATGTGCTGTTCGTTCACTTCTTTTTGCCGTCAAGAATGCTGAGCCCAATTTTCTTGGCTTTATTGTTGAGCTCATTCAGTAACTTCTGCAACTTTTCTGAGTCGTCTGCCACGAGCACTAGATCATCCGCAAAGAGAAACCTTTGAACTTCTTCGCCGTCAACATTGAAGCCGTCCTCAGTTTCATATTCTTCGGAACGCTTTCAAGTGCTGATGAAAAGGCTTTCCGGGAGCAAATATCTCCTCATTTTACATCCCTTACGATTTTTATGCTTACCGGTGTTTCGAATAGCATGGTCTCCGTGTCCATTCGAATAGCAAATCTTTGATGATTCGAATATGCACGGGATCCGTTCTTTAATCGAAGAGACTTTTGGGCTCTGCGTGATTCTTCATCGAGTCGAAGGCTTTCTTAAAGTCTACAAAGAGTATGCAGAGCGGCATCTTGTACTCTATGCATCTTTCTATTAGCTGTGTTAGGGCCAAAATGTGGTCGACTATAGAAAACTGCTTTCGGAAGCCTGCCTGCTCACGTCTTGTGTTTCGATCGAGGACTGATTCAATTCTGTTCTAGATTACTCTCCTGGAAACTTGACAGAGACGTGATAGCAGACGTATAGGGCGTTAGTTACGGATGTCCCACCAAAATTTTCCCCAGATTTATGTACTACGAAAGCCGAGCGCTCAATGCTTTTCCGAGTACTTTATCACCGGGTCGGATCTCCTCTACGTGTATTCGGCCAACACCTGCGGCCTTCTTTTGCTTCGTGGCGCATATGGCTTTTTCGACCTCACTGGGTATTATTTCCGGGACGAACGAGGGCATATTTAGATCGGGGGCTTTCACTAGAACAGTCTACGAAAACGAAGTTGCAAGTATATATATATATATATATATATATATATATATATATCCTTGACGACATTGTTGTCTTTCTGGCGCGTAATACTATTGATATCTCTTACGTTGATTGTTGTTATAAACCTTGGGATGCGCCGAATCAGATGTAGATGTTTTTACTTACGTTTCGGCTCATTGAGCCATAATCATAGCAACAACCCTCAAACTTGGGTAATTAAACCTATAGTTCAATTACCTAAGTTTATTCAAACTATGGTTCAATTACCCAAGTTTGAGGGTTGTTACTATGATTATGGCTCAATGAGTCGAAACGTCAGTAAAAACATCTACATCTGATTCGGCGCATCCCAAGGTTCATATAAGATATGTATATATATATATACCTTTATATATATATAGGTATATATATACACACTTATCTCTACCTTTATCTACGTCACTGGCAAAATAGTAACAGTAGGAAGTAAGTTATTTACTACATATACGGTGCCCAAGTTTACTGCATGTTTAATGATAGGAGATGCTGATGAAGATAGCGGAAGTTGACAATTATCTTCATACGTGAAAGAGAGCAAAGATGGAAAATTTCATGCATAAATTTTACAAACGTTTTGGGCAAAGAAAGCATGACGGCTATAAATAGTATTAACATGGAGGGTAGTATCGAATAGGTTGAATCAGAGAAGCGAAGTTGAAGCACTCATCGAGCTGATAAAAAACCTCTTTAGCGTAAGGGGAAAAGGCGTCGAAAGAAGGGCAAGAAGAAAAAGAGGAAAAGGAAAGCCGAAGAGGAAGAAGACGATGAAGGTATTTGTGAAAATGTTTAGCTCAAAAGTTTATTTGAACAACAGCTTGAACAGAACTACGTAAAGCATCATTATTTCTCTTTCACAAAACTATCATTTCGAAAGTTGGGAATATTTTGCTCGTTAAAGGCAAATCGGAAGTTTCTACGATATAGTGACGAGGAGTAGAACAATGTGGGACGTGGAAAGTAATGTCATACAAGATGTGTCCGATCTCATGCTCCATGTCACTTTGTGAGAAAAATGTGATCATACATACTATTCTTCTCAAAGTATTCGATAATAAGACGAGGCGCAAATGAGCTCATAGACGTCTATTCCATCCAAAGCAACTGTATGGCTGAATGTTCGACTGCAGTTTTTTGTTATACGCTTATCTGTTCACCACGCAAGTATCGTTGATAATACGCCACTTCACCTCCGGCACGGCGATTTTACGTTATTCCTGAAGCTGCTGGAAGTATGACCATTGAAAAAAGGAACTCCTGGAAGCGCAGGATATCTCAAAGAAAGTCTGGAATAGATAGGCCATCGAATATGGTGTTGTTGAAGCCGTTCTCGACAACTCCTGAACACAGCTCCCGTCCCATGAATTTATGGTTCTAACTAAGAAGTGGGATTATCACCTCTGCAATCACCTCTGCAAACCTAATGCATCACCTCTGCATCACCTCTGCAAACCTAATGCTTCTCAAAAAATTTATTCTAAAAGTGATGAGACGATTCTAAAAGTATTCAATCTCATCAAAAAATTACTTTCATCTATCTAGATGAGAAGAACGAGTCAGATGATGAACGAAAGAAAGGAAAAAGCACTAAAGGGAAAGGTAATAAAAAGATTCGAAATCGAATTTATCGCATAAAGAAATAATAATGAGAAAATTTGTATGAAATTTGTTTGGAAAATAAACTCATTCCATATAAACATTGATCCAACATTGGAAAATAAAAGAAGTTATTTGAGTACTTAAGAACAGCACAGATATACTGCAATTAGTGAGGCATTGCATTTATTCATCTATGTTATTAAGAGAAATTATTGATTGAGTACAAGTAAAATCTAACACAAAAATAGATGGATTAGCAAACAATAGACATCACGCGTTACTCAGTGAAATAGTTAGGATGGGTCAGTCGCATAAATTGCTAAAGGCAAAATCAGCTAGCGTTGAAATGAGTTGAAGCCAAAGCTTAGACGAGTTTGAAGGTCAAGGGTCATCACTGAAGTGTTTGCTCATTAACACTTTCATTGACGTTTTATTTAAGCGTTTAAATTAATTGAATGAAATCTTTTCAGGAGGCAAAAAGGACATGGACAACAGCATTGGTAGGAAAAAACATTCTTTTTTCTTTAAATCAAGCAGTAAGATTGCTTTTTCTTAAGGCTTTCTCGTCCTATCACGTCATAATTTTACGCTTCCAGTAGCTAACCGATAAAACTTATCATTATAAGTCGAACAATTTTGTCTATATCATAAAAGATAAAAGCTTAGTTTGAACTATATAGCCGGAAGACTGCAACAGTTGCCAATTCGATCACAATGAGAACGGTTCATAGCCTTCATAATCAAATAAGCCACTCCTTGACATTCATGTTCGTACCTTTTCAAATTTATAAGCCCCAGTAAGCATGAGTCCTCTTTTGGAACACATACTGCTTTTAGCAAATATCGGATACTATATGTTCCTCTCCATATAGCAACTACGTCTCTCCCACCTCCTCGCCTTCCCTCCCACACATAGAAACAACTCAGCACCACTTAGCACGCATTGAACTCGCTATTTAACATATTGGTGCCCTGCTTTCGGAAATTTTCCAGTGAAAATTGAAATGGAGAAAGCCGTTTGCGGGGCAAATGAAGATCTCTATGAAAGCACGCTTCTCATTAAGTCTCCTGGTGCATAATATTTTTTCTACACATCTCTTTTCTCTCAAAAATATGCCCATTTTGAGACATGCAAGTGGCACTAACCTCGAATATACATCCATATCCTCGAATATACATCCGTTTTAGAAAGCGGTAAACAGTGTGAGGTTCCAGGGCTTATAGAATGGAAATACATTATACACCAATTGATTTTTTTTGCATCTACAAATAAACTTCTGCATTTCTGATGTCGTCAATAAGTTTCACAATTCCGAGCACTGTAGAATAAGCCTAACATAGAACTGTAAATCGAAAGGAGTCTATTGTGAGCCGAAGGGTATACTTTGTAAAGAATATAACATGTAAAGAATATAACGAAATTTTGTCTACCACATTTGAAGATTTCAATCGTTTCCTCTAAGCTAATGATGACCGCATACAATTCAAAATAATCAAACTCCTCACTGCTAGGCACCTTTAGATCAATACTCCTCAAACACATCAACCGTACTAGCAACTAAGGTGCATTTGTGATTCTCTTTTCTTTTCCATATTTTTTTGTACTCAAATTTTGAGTATATCCATTCGCATTGCAATTGTGTATGAAGAAGGTATTCGCATTCATATGATTTAATCCTGAATTGTGAACCACAATCCAGCATCATTGGGAATCCTTTGAGATCAGAAAATGAATCTTTCCTATCGATATTCATGGCCATCAATAGTATGTTTTGAACATCTTCAGAAGAGTCTTCAGTGCTTTCTGCTGCCAATGAAGCATTTCCATCGATTCCGAAGCCGATCGTTCCGCCGGAAAAAGGCGGCTTCGCCCCAGCAAAAGATCCAAATTATCAGGTTGCTTTCACAGATCTTCAGCGCCTCTCACCTTCCCTACTCCGATCTTCCTTCTTTTCTACTGTCCTCACTGCTCAACCAAAAATAAGCGCTTCGACTCAGTGTAGTACTTCTAAAGACCATGTTTTCATCCGTCCCGAAGACTCGTGTTTTATTTTATTGGCGTCTTTTGACAGGCCTTATCTTAGAAAAATACAAAAACATTCAAGTGGTCCCGTCAATTTTTCTCGGTGATCAAAGAGGGCAAGGGATAACAAAGATTTGCAATGAGCCAAAATAAGATGATGCACAAACGTTCTGCGAAGGAGGTGAGAGTCCAATTTCTTTCGGAATATTCCTACATCTATTATTCGCAGGATGCCAAAGACTGAGAACTCTCAAAAGATCAGCTTTAACCAAAATTAAAGCTGCAACTTCCTGTTATTTCAAGAACGACAAAAAGGCAAGATTAGGCATTAACACATTGTCAACAAAAGCAAGCCGGGATATTCTATGTCGTGGCCAATTTTCTTTGCTGCTCCAGCAGCCTAATTTCTGGTAAGCCTTTATTTCAAAGGAATCTAAAAAATGAAGGACTTATTAAAGATTGTGTTCAAGTCCTACCAAGTATCGATTGGTTTAGAGGAAACTCTTTCCAGAATTTTGATGCCAAGTAATTTTTCGAGACGCAGTATTGAATAATGCCAAATAATTTTTTTTTACACATCAAGTTTTTCCCATTATGCTCAGTTACCTACCGATCAGCAAGCAGTATTTCCCTTGCTCATGATCCGGGAAGGGGTGGAAAGTGCCCCCTTTCTTCCTCATCTCCCAAGGGCCAATGAACGCTGAGTGCTCAAAGGTCCCTGCGTTGTTTTTTCTTTTTTTTTTACAGTAAGGGATCCTCGAAAAGGCGTTCATGTTTGTGAGCCATCAAAAATTGCATTTTCAGCGATATTCTTTTAGGCTTGTATAACATTTGCTAGACAATTCGAGAATCTTCGAACTTTAAGGCATTACATATTTATTTAAATGGCAAATAAGTGAGTCATCTTTTTGCAGACACTCGCAAATTTTATTGCGTTGGATGATCCATTTGCAGCCGAAAAGAGAGGCGCCACACCGCCCTTGCCAGTAATTCGTCGTGGTGAAGAGAAAATCGTCGACAAAAACAATCCCAACTATCAGGTATATCTTTTCCGGTTGTAACGTTCAGGAAATATCAAGTGCTTGACAGACCACTAAAGCATTTCACATGACACGGTTGTATATAAGAGGCAATGTGAGCTCTAACGGTTATGTTGGCAGTGATACTTATATCTTAAGACTTCGTAATAAAATATTGCTTATTAATGCATACATGCTCGACTAACACCTTATTAAATAGATGCAGTTAGCACAATATTGATTGTTTATTTTTTCGTTTCTTTTCTTCTTTTCATATACTTTTTTGTGATCTTCAGACATTATTTGGCTTGAATCAAGATATGGTATTTGGACGAGATAAAAAAGAATCATGGCAGCCACCAATCGTTGCGGGAGAAAAGAAGATCGTTGATAAGGCGGATCCAAATTATCAGGTAGGGAGATATGCCCAAACTACTGCTTATCATTGTTCGTTTTGAAGTCCTCACGCAGGGGCATACACTCTTAGCGCGTCTTTGCTTTGAAATTCGCTACACATGTGTTTGCGCACTCCATTCGCTACATCCTACAGTCGATCGCTCTTCGAAGAGACGCATCCTCAGCGTAGTAATAGAACTGTGAATGAGGCCTACATTATTACAGTTTCCGTCCGCCTTTACGCTGAGCTTTCTCGCTCCTTCTCCCACTCCTCTTCCTTCCTCGCGATGAGCAAACAATATCGCCGCGGTTTTACGAATGTTCAATGGAGAGCTTTATTTTTTTTTTTTTTTTTGAGCCGGAGTGACTGGAGGGAGGGGAAGAGGGAAGGAGGTGGAAAGACGGTGAAAACGAGAAAGATTCATTTCATTGAGGTTTCTACAAGTTTTCTAAACACTATCGGTTTGATCGTAATCAAGATTGTCCAAGTTCTTTTTTCCCATAACTTCGTTCATTTCCTCACAAACCTAAAAAAACCCATCACTGTTTTTAATGTTTTTTACTGAATATTTCCGAACCCATTTTTGAATTCTTCATTATGTTAACATATTGGCTTTCAGACTTTAGCTGGTTTGAATGAAGATATGGTGTTTGGCGCAGATAAAAAGAAGGATGGATGCGCCCCAATTGTCGCTGGTGAAAAGAAGGTTGTTGGCCAAGATGATCCCAACTATCAGGTTGGCCAAATCGAGACCACATTTTCTCAAATCGCGGGGTGCTTTCGCATCTTATACAAACTGATGACAAATGGCAACCATTAGAGATATATTTTCAATAAAATTCAGCAATGTCGGAGGAACCCGATAGGCACATCTTGGTTTACTGCAGTGAAAAAACAACAGCTATTATTTTCTTTTAACCTCTCCCCAATCTGCTCTTTTCACCTTTTCGATTTTCCTATTTTTTAGGTAGTTTTTTACGATAATAATACAAAGCACCGCAGTTTTCAAAATCCTTTTTTATGGGAAATGCACCAATGTCTCCTTAGCAGCAGAGAACTCATTATAATCGCAGTAGTAATGCGAGTTTTCAAGTTCATTTTTTCATTCTCGATATTTGTAATAATGTATTACAATCGGGACTTCATATCTGTATTTCTCATACCGTTGTGCTTTGATCTACATTCAACACGATTTTTATTTGATCTAGTTTAATTATAATTATCGCATTGTAGTGCATCGGTATACTTTACCTTAGATACCTTAGAAGTCGATGACCAATCAGCTGTCCTTTTTTCAGTAGACAACTCTGTAATAACACTTCGCACGAATGTTCATTAGATTTTAGCCTAAAGATGACGCATCATCCGCTGACTAGACGGTTCATGACGTGTGCCTTACGCCATCTGAATCACTTGGCCTAACGGATCCAACGAAGGGCATTGTAAGACTCAATCCCAGTCTAATATCTCTAGCGAGAGATGCGCAACACCGCCTAGTTAAAATGCTCAAGCCCTCACGCCACGACAATCCTCATATCTAGCGGTGGGGTGGAATAACATGTTTTCTCTTTAACTAAACAAAGTTATTTCAGACCTTAAGAGGCTTAAACAACGATTTATTTGGGCCCGATAAAAAACAGGCATTTCCGGAGATTAAGGTCGGAGAAAAAAAAATCGTCGCTACTAATGACCCGAATTATCAGGTGAATTGGAAAAAAATTTTTTAGAACTATCAGTACCATATGTATTTTTCTTAGTGCTTAATATGTGTGCATTTTTTTTCTCACTTTTAAATTTATAGCTGAAAGTTCATAAAAAATCGGCGTTAGTTAATGATCGTTTAGTGCTTCGATATGCGATCTCAGAAGTTCGATCAAACGACTTGTAAGCGAATATGTGCAAATATCTTCAAACAATTAATTGAGGATTTCTAATTTCTGTTGACATAGAAAAAAAGCGTAAAAGGAGTTGACAGGTCGCTATTCCCTCTATTGGAATATAAAAATGAGATGCTTTTCATGATGTACAATTTAGATTTTTCGATATTTTACCGGATGCTTCATTAAGTTAAGCATTTATTTCATGCTTTTATGCCGAATCCACAAATCTTCTTTGAGCATTCATTTGTGCGTATATAAGCGTGTAAGCTTTTCATATTGGATTCCATCTTCTACCATCTATAGGATGTTCACATGGATATTACACACGCATAACATATTTTTGAAGAAATTTATATGAACGGCCTAAAGTTTCATACATAAGAGTTGAGATGAGCGTTCAAGAGCAATTTATCTCTCATAATGATAACCAAAAATAATGAAAATAATGAAAATCTGTGCGCTTATGTTTTCAAATTTCCTAGAAATATTCTGTATTTGCAACAGAAATAGTGAACGTGAGATCTGACTGGATGATCGACCATATGAATGCTTATTAAAGTATCAGTTGAGCAGTTCAAATAATGATGGCTCATTTAGACTTTGGCTGGACTCAATAACGACGAGATTTTTATGGCCAAGAATAACCAAACACCATTCGCTAAACCCTCTCAACCGACGGTACCCTATTTTCCGTCAAAAGACGAAAATGTCTATGGAGGCGGATATCTGGTGAATATAATATTTAGCTAATCATTCATATGTCACATTCATCATCTTTTATGGAAAATCCTGTTTAGTTGGCCAATTTTTTTTTGCTGCGGTTACGCTAGCGATTCACTTGAATAACGATCTGTGTGTCACTCGCTTGGCTTTAAGATGTGGAATTATTGCGACTTTTCTAATGAGAATCATTTTTATGAAAATTTCATTCGTCAGAACAATCGAAAAAAGAAATATTCTCAAGGTGCAGATAACTTCTTTGGTTTTAGGCCACTTGCATAAATTCGAATCGATTCGTTTCAAAATGAGGATTTTCTTTAATGCTCGAATTGGCGAAGATTTGTTTTACTCTCAGTTACTCTATTGAATGAGTCAACGTCTGCACCCTCCCGGAAATAATTTGCCCTCTCGAAGAATTTTCAGCAGACACTTAACGATTCGAACCAAATCAAAATATCTGAATAACGAAGCGCAAATATGTTTTTTTTTAAATCGCTTATAATCGTAATCAAAGCGATGGCAAATTCGATTCTCTCCTGTCGTCTTATTTCTTCATGCGTTTGGCCATAATTTTTCAAACGCTATTTTGCTGCATATATCGTTATTGTGCGCTTTTGCAAATATTATTCCAGAAATGCGTCATAGGGAAGTTATACCTGTGTAGATCTCTATGCATGGGTATGAAGCACCCATATGTGGCCTAACACAGAAGAAAATATTTACGGCAAAAGTCTTGACGTGATCCTATCTCTAGCCATTATTCTTAATCTTAAACAATTAGTTCATCGTTAGTTCGACTGACTGTCTCGATGGTATTTACTAATTTCTGCTGGTGGATGATTGTTATCTTTTCAACGGTGTTTTCTCAATACGAAGGTAGGGGTTACGTTATATGACTTCTGTGAAACAAAGGAAGGAGTAGGAAAGAGAGTGAGGACGGGATTACGGTTGCCGTAAGATATTTATGTCACGAATCTTCCAAAATTGTTCCAGTCGGTCTTTAAGTCAACTGTACTTTTCCGCGTCATCCTGGTCCAACCCCCTCCCCTTACGTCGTTCTTACGGCTGCTTCGTTTCCCTGCAGTTATTTAACTTGACCCTCTCTTTTTATTAAGAAAACACCAAATATTCTGTGGTTCCCCTCTTCCTTTCAAACATCACCGTAGGCGAGAGCTCCTGACCTCCCACTTCCAGACTACTGCTGGAAAGTATTTGAATTTAAAAAACGCTGAATTATTTTAGGATCTTCCGACGAACAATAAAGAAGGCGGAGGCGGATCTGTCGCATTGTACTAAGCAATCATGGTAATTCGTCGCATACCTTGCTTTTGATAATATCTCTCAACGGTTAATGGTAAACACTGAATGAAAACGGTTCTAACATTAATTTCAAACGCCCTTTTAGGCGCTGATCTACATTTTTCCAAAACATGCGAAGAATTCTGGGAAGGGAAAGAGGAAGGGACAGAACCTACATGTTTCCAATTCAGTTACTGCATAAACGGGGGGGGGAGGGGTGACAATGCACCATATAAAATACGTTGACGCGTAAGGTTGGCAACTTATAACGAGTGCGAAAATTGGAAATATTAATGAAGACCAAGCTAGCAGCCAAGTAATCTTTTGCTACCTTCCACACAACTTATTCACCGTTCTATTTCAGACTCATTCACATCATTGGTTTAGAAAGCAATGCGAAGAGTCGGAAGCGATAAAGTACAAAAGTGATATTTATTTACGCATGGCAATATGTGAAAATAAACTTGTTTGGCGCTGAGCTACCTCTTTGTAAAATTCAACGAAAATCTTGGGTTGGGGGTAGGAGGGGGGAGGGGAGAGAGGTGGAGAGGATCACGTACGCGGTAAGTCTCTGGGGCATATTGGGCTGTTAATGTCTTTTATCATCTGCATCCGTCCAAATCTCCTCCAATTGCGCAACTTCCACAGACAGTACTGCTTATAAAGCAAGCGATTGCGCCCTTCAACGTGCTGCCAAAACGGTTAGCGCAGGATTGGCAGATTTTCGGATCTTTACCGGACTGTTTGGATGACGAGGCATTTAGCCACCTGAAGAAAGTTATAGCCACACCTGTCGTTTACCTTCACTTGGTTGAATTTCTGCACTTATACATTCAAAGCACTGGGCGGAAATCAGAAAGTACAAGTAGGGTGAAAAAGTGCTACAAAGTGGTTGTACCTTTCCCGAAAAATCGCTACAACTTTCTTCTACCAACATGAGGCTATACTCTTAGCGTACTCTACCTGGGAATTCTAATTTGCTATAGTGCTTCTCCAATTTGATATTGGCACAAGTATAATTTAAAAAGTTCGATATCTTTTGGTATAATGGCATAAATACTGGTCAGGGAATCTTTCCAGCTGGTTTACGATGACGTAGTCGCAAGCAGGATGATACAAGACCTGGGGAAATATGGCATTTTGTTGGTGTAGGGAAGGATTTTAATTGCAATGGCAAGATTATCAAGCATATCATAGGTGAACTTTTTACATGCTGGAGAAGCTGTCTGTGGAGATAGTTAAGAGCAAATGCACATTAGCTCTTTCACTCATCCTCTGTGCGCACCGCATATCGCAAGAGGAGTGGACCTGAAGCTACTGATGAGTGTTCGCGAAGAGGAATCAATGCAGTCAGAATTCCTTCACATTCGCAAGATTCTGGGCAAAAGAGTGACGAATGTTTGACGTTGAACGGTTGGAATCTAAGAGTTATGAGAGTGAATTGGCTGAGGAAGGAAGAATGGAATGAGCTTATTCTATTGTTTGTTTTGTACATGAAGAGACCACCTGCAAACATTACGTGACTCTCCATACAGCTGTTATATCTCTTACTTGCTTCCAATATGTAACACATAGCACATAATGTGCATCGAGAGATGCGCCACTGCAAAAGATTTCGTTGTGCTTGAATACTCGCTACGAATTTTATCGTTCCTAACGCAAAGAGGTAAGAAATTTCGTTCGGAGTGCAGTACATTAAAAATTTTAGAACATTCGAGAGTTGCAAGCTTCGGGTCGGTCAGCACATATCGAAATCCGACAGAATTTCCAGGAGACTAGACTAATGGATGAAGCGCTTTGTGTGGCGGAAATCGTTTGTACCCACCAGAATATTATACCGTTCCAAGTTGTAAAACCAGTATTTCTACGTTCATCGCTGAGAAGATATCCATCCTTCTTGCAGAGTTGCTCATTGCTGTGGCCAACCTAAATCGGACAAATTCAGAATGGTGTAAAAGGGAGTATACAGCAGTCTCTGCAAACATACAGCGTGCCCTTTCTAAGGCGGCTAGCGAAAAATTACACAACTCGATCTCGCACTGCTTAGTGTCGCGAACAGGACGAGGCATGCGGGGGAGTCGCGACCGGTCGCGAAGTACATAAAATGAAATCGTAATATATGATTGGAAAGCTGCCAAGGGATAGAACTAGCCACGGGATAAAAAGAGCGTTTCTAATCGATTAGGGTAATAAAGACTGCGCGCCAAAAAAGGGCAGATTTCAAATGAACAAAGAAAGCAGTCAAAACAGATCGGTAGTTTGAATCAAACAAAGGCTATTATGAGCCACCAAAAGAGGGTATAAAAGGAGGCGAGAATGCGACTAGCGACAGTGCGACGGTGCCGCTGAGGTCGCTTCGACGGGAATCGAGGGATCAGTTAATTTAGCTAAGTGGATGAATACTAAGCTTTGTTTTTTGGTGGCGTTATTGCTGATNTAATTTAGCTAAGCGGATGAATACTAAGCTTTGTTTTTTGGTGGCGTTATTGCTGATTCGCTAAGGGTCTGCTCGTGGCCACGTGTGTATTTGTGTGGCTGTTACTTATGTTGTTCATTGTGCTATTAGTTTTGTATTGTCGCTCGTTTTCTTGCTCAGTAGATCGTGTTGTTCGGTGTCAGCTTTCATGCGTCGTGAGCATAGTAACTACGACACGTTTATTAAATGTTTAATTACCTAAGTTTGAGGATTGTGCGCACAAGTGTCAAAGGCGCAACTCGGGTAGCTCCGCCGCTGAACGCACGGAGCAATTGGTATTGGGCGTACTAAGTGGCCCGAAGCGGTGGTGTTGCTGGATCGCAAATGGCGGTACCGGTGGACGAGCCAGTGCTCGTGAGGTACTAGTGGACGGTTCGGTGGTCGTATCGGTGACGTTGGCCTGGTCGTGGTGAGGACGCTGGAGCGGTGGTCAGCTGGCAAGCGAACTGCGACAGGCGTTCAGAGGTGGCGGTCGAGGCATCAGGCTTACCGGGAACGTTGGTGTGCACGGAAGGCAGCAGATCGATCGAAAGCAACAACCGCACGGTCTTTCTTGTGATACCCCTTTCTCCTCTGTTTCTGACCCTTAGTTACTCAGTATATATTGCTGACTTCCTTTCAAAAAAGGGGGAAGTCTTCATAACAAGAAAGATTATCGGTTTGTTTAAATTCACATTGAAATAGAGGGTCAAGATTGACAGTATTGGGTGAACAAGGTTACGAGCAAGACAGGCCTGTCGAAACGGCAACATTGTTGAAATGGATGCCGTTCATGATTCTGGCACCAATTACTGCTCTCTCGCTATCATCCGGCAGGAAAGATAAAGGGAGCTCAAATATCGCCGCGACTGGGTTTACGCTTCAGAAAGTAATCTCAAGGTTACCGAAACTACTCCCTGCTGGCCCACTGTCAGCATCCAACTGAATTTGTTTCAATATGAATCTGTGGTGTCGGCTATATAACGTCCTATGAATGACGTGTACTGTTATTTCGTTGTGAACATGGCTGCACTTATGAACGCGCGGCGCCATATTGCCGGCACTTTTCTCTCTCTGAAGTTGGCTTTTCGTCGTGTTTTTGCAACTAGCTTAAAGCTTAAGCCGTTGACGCCTTTCAATGCAAATGCAACATCCTCTCGCACTTCAAACACGCATCGGATAGAATCGTCATCGTTTGAAGATCCTTCATGCATAGTCTTTTCTCACTAGCACACTTTCCATGACCTTGCAATCATATGAGAGTCAGCAATTTCGAATTTTGTTGAGGTTAGAGGCAGCATGATGCTGAGAAGAAATAAATACATAAAGACTAGACATTAATTTTACTTGTTCACTTTTATATCGCCTTCTTCGTATATCCTAATTTGAAAGAGGTTTGATTTTCTAGGGAGTCCTCATTAGATGCTGACACTAAGCAGCTCGCGTTAAGGAGGACAAAATCCAAAATGATTCCTCATATGTCCCTCTATGAAGGATGAAGCCATAACAATTTAAAACATGACGAAGGAAATCGTCTTTTCTAGTGTAACTTGAGTAACAGGAGAAACAAGCCTAAAATGTGATACAGTTAATTATGCAATCGGTTTGTTCATATGTTTATTTATTTATATGATTAAATACTTAATTCGTTTATTTCTTTATCATTTATCATTTACTATTTCTTATATATAATCTAATTATATGTCACCTTCGATGAATGCACAGAAGACCAATCGACTGCAATATGCTTCGTAAAAGAGCGCAGTAGTTAGCTTTACTCATACAGAAGTGGAACAAACGCTTCTTTCGTTTTCCACCTTCGCCACATGGGCTTTCTTGAATGCTCATCCCAAACGCCTATGGGTATGTACAGTCAGAGAGGGATCGATGCAGAAGAAAAGCCACCACTTACTCCCAGCTGTAGGATGACAAGACCAAACTGTCTCCTAGACGCTTCTCACCCGTTCAGAGAGTTCCTATTTTGATACTGTCCATCGGAACCTCTGAAAGGGAAATCATGAATGAGTGAGGTGGTTGTTTGCATTTTTCGGTTATCCGCAAAGAGGATGCTTCAGCACACAAACTTATCAAAAAATGACGACTTGTGTAAGAGAGCACAAGTGGAGGCACATCTGCCTGTGTAAGGCAATTACGTGTTAGGTGTGAAGCAAAGCAACTGTCTCCCAATCTTGCTTGAAAGATCAGTGCTTCCATTAATCCGCGTCATGAATGTACCAAGACCAGCAGGTGCCAAAAGTTGAAGAATGCATACTTTGCAAGAATTCAATTGTCAGAAAATTTATCACATATGAACGATGCAATTCACCGTACTACACACATCAGCAGGCCTTGAGGGCATTAGCCTCTTTTACCCTTTTTTATTCTTTCCAGTAGACCAAGGGATATCTTTGGCCATTCACCACTTCCGCGGCCACAACGATAGCATATGCAAGTCGGTCGCCTCCCAACTCGATGACAGAATCCTGTACCGCAATTCTGAAATGCCATAAATAGACTCACAGAATGAGTTGTGAGGCTAAATCACAAAAAGCATTACTTAAGGCACCTATTTGATCAGGTTCTGCAAAGATCCTTCTCGAGTGTAATCTCTTTCAATCTAACTCCTCTGGAATTTTGTCCTGGCGAAGGGCGCCAGCAGAGGAATGATAGTTAAATGCTGCATAAATCCATAGTGAGCTTTGACTGATCATATGCGAGTCGCGATTCCTTTTATATCTATGAATGGCAGTAGTGTCATGCTTTTTTGGCGAATGCAAACGCAGCTGGGAAATGTGCCTTGTGTTCAAATTAAGTTCGATGAATGCATGAAACATGGATGTGGTTTGTGATTTAACAACGGTCTTTTCATACGGCACGAGATGTTCAAGCCATTGTAAAGTGTCAGTTATGGCCACCGAACATGGGAACGTTTTGCGCTACACCTATGTAGCAGCCTTGTGCCTCTCTGCAGGAAAAGGTTCTGTACTGTCACGGCGTTTTTCAAGTCCATACTGTAATGGCGTGCCAAACACGCCAATGGATTTTACTGGAATTGCAATACGAAAATGAATGCATATGACGCTCCATTTTAGCGTATTAGTGCTCCACGTAAGAGTTCCATTCCTATTTCAGCATGGTCGGGCTTCCAGAAGAGGCGTAGAAGGCTCTTTTAAATGCGACCTGTTATGTGATCTAAATTTACGACAGTGGCCGGCCGGATCATGGAGATGGCGAGGGAGCATTCCATACCAGCCCAACAGGCGCTATTTCGGTGTATCT
>JAARMF010002186.1:0-14302 GCA_022844705.1 Toxascaris leonina
TTTCAATTCCCCGTATGTGCAACATGCCGCAGTTCGTTGCACTTAACGTTCCGGTGGTTGAAGCCTAGCTCGGCGGAGAAACGTTTCGTTGCGGGGATGAAGGTGGGATATAGCTGAGATCTACAGAGCGCTCCCTTCGCATGCGAGAGGTCTGGGGTTCAGATCAGCGCAGAGCAGATGGCTGGAGTTCAGTTCGGGGCGGATCGGTCCTTTAGCATGGAAGAGGAATTGTGTTCAATTCGGGGTAGAGCGGTCCATTAGAATGGGGGAGGGCTGAGGTTCAGCTCAGTCTAGATCGGTCCCTCAGCATGGGAGAGAGATGGGGTTTAACTCCCCATATGTCCAACATGCCGCAATTTCTTGCAGCTTGCGTTCCGCTGGTCCCAGCTTCACTCCGCGGAGAAACGTTTCGTGTCGAGTATGAAGGTGGGGATGTAGATCAGGGGTAGAGCGCTCCCTTCGCGTGGGAGAGGTCTGGGGTTCAATTCCGATATCTCCAACCTTTCGCAAGGTTCCCGGGTGAAATTACGGCGCTGTGGAGCGTCACGCGCTGTCTTCAACGTTACCCCTCCTGGCAACTTCTCAAGTGTGGAGCCCTCGTTTCGCATGGTAGATGGCTGGGGTTCACCTCAGCGTAGAGCGGTCCATCGGGATGGGAGAGACCTGGTTTCAGTTCGCCATATGTCTAACCTGCCGCAATTTGTTGCACTTAAATTTCCGGAGGTTCCAGTTTCACTCCGCGGATAAACGTTTCGTTCAGCGAGTGAGGATGGGGATATAGCTCAGGGGTAGAGCGCTCCCTTCGCATGGGAGAGGTCTGGGGTTCAATTCCCCATATCTCCAACATTTCGCAAGGTTTCCCATTGAAGTTCCCGCACTCTGAAGCGCCGCGCACTGTATTCAACTTTACCTTTCGGAGCAACCTTTCGTTGCAGGGTAGAATTATGCGATGGAGCTGAGTGTGGAGCGCTTCATGGTAGAGGGCTGGGGTTCAGCTCGAGGCAGATCGGTCCCTTAGCATGGGAGAGGAATGGCGTTCAACTGGGGGTAGAGCTAGCCATTAGCATGTTAGAGGGCTGGGGTTCAGCTCAGCGTAGGGCGGTCCCTTTGCATGGCAGAGGGCTGAAACTGAGATATATCTGCAATATATCTCAGTTTCTGGTATTTTGCTTTTCCTGGAGCACAGCCTCACCCTCTGAACAAATTCTATCCCCGAAGGCAAATCATAGGTTGGAGCTCAGGGCAATGCACCCTTTCGCGTTGGAGAGGATGAAAAAAAACCAAAGCCTTTGATATTTATTTCAACTGTCAGTTATACGGAACTGTAAAAGGAAGAGTGAGAGTCTGGTCAACACACTGCACGGGTACATGGTTATGACATGCATAAATGAGGAATTTTCAGGGAACGGAGTGATGTGACGATTTATACGAAAAATCGTGAAGGACCTATTTACAAGGGAAGGGGCGAAAAAGCCGCTTGGAAGAAAAAGTTGAATGAGTCATTTACGAGCAGGTATTGAATAATCCTCTTCTATTGAATCGGGTATCACATCGTTTAGATTTCGACCTTTATAATATTCGCCAAGTAATAGAGTTGTTATGAGTTGATTGTACATCGAGTTGATTGGTAACGTTATATGACCCAATATTGGGTCACCATGCTCTTAAAGTGCTATAATAAGCGTCCGCGTTACCTCTTGAATGAGGATGAGGAAGAAGGGGGGAAGGGGGAGGGGGGAGGTAAGGGGGAAGAGGGACTCCTTCATAGGATAGAACAAATGAAATTCCTGATTGATAACATCAACAGTTCTGTCCCTCTCCTCTTTCACTACTCCCCAACTGCTTCCTTGAGAGAGTGAAAGGGAAAAGGCTTCCTCTATCGATACTTGATAATGGAGCTTTGTCATTTTTAATGCCCAAAAATTCGAGGAAATAATCTCATATGAAGGCAGCTAGACGAATGAGAAGTAAATCGAAAAGTTGAACTTTCGCTCCACTTCGGAAGTATTAAAAATGAAGCATTGCCATAATAATGCAGATAGAAGAGTTTATCAGGAATTCGAGTGGACTTGAATTGACAAAATGAAATTGGATCACAGATAGGTCGATCAGCAGTTGCGCTTTCTTCGAATTATTCGCCGAATCCAGAAATTCATTGACTAATTGTTCGTTGGTGGTCCTTTAAAAGATAAGTTATTAATGAAGGGATGAATACCTTTGTCTGAGCGGACGACTAGAAGTTGCAAACTGAACGACGATAGTAAAACCGTAAGGATTGTCAAATAGAAGTATGTGAAATCGAAAATATTATTCTGAGTCCCGTACAAAATTCACACAACTGTCGGTGTGGTAATAGGAAATATGATGAACAGACGACGTCCTACTACCTTATTCACCAAGCATAAAGTTTCAGAGACGGGGTACAAATACAAGAAAAAACGGCCTGCTCTTTTTATGCTNTTTTTTTATGCTTCGGTTGTCAGCATATAAACTATGTCAGAGAGACATATTTCAGAAAGAAATTTCTCAGAAAACCTTTTTATGCATTCTCTCCGAATTTTTTTTACCATTTGAGGATGACGGCTTCCTCCGGGGCAGAAATTGACTTCTTCAAAGAACCAGTGCCAGGCGGCAATCGTTCGTTCAGGTTCGTAAGGAGATTTTAATTGATAGTCGATTCGAAATAATAATATGTTACATCGACTAAGATTTAGCGGGACTGTATCACCTTGAACAGTAATCAATAGTTGTTTTTTTTAGGCGAAGCTCATTTCAAGATTCGGCATTCAAGCAGAGATACCTATTCGGATCGCTTAAATTTCAACTCTAAGCGTTTTTCCAAGTGGTCTCTATTGTACCCCTACAACAATGTTCCCGTCCTCCCGAGAACTCTATGATTTTATGACACATCGCACACACCCTCTCTCTCTGCTTACGTCTTATCGACTCCATACAACTCTTTAGGAGTTTTGACATGAATATTTGTTTTCGTCGGGAATTTACATCAATAGACGGCCCCTATGAGTTATAGAGACAAGCGGTACATCAGTGAAGCAGTTTTAATAACACAAAGAATTTGAGGAATCGTTCAAAGATTATGGCAAGAATTTCTGTAAACAACAGCTGGACCAACCAACCTGATGAATTACAAGTAAACATATTCGCTATGAAAGAAATTATGCTTCTTATAAGTGGGAATATGAAATATTAGAAAGGAGCTTGAAATAAATTCATTTTATTGAGGGAGTTTTGTCAATTGCAAAAAAAAATAATAATAATAAATGTTGCAAGGGGCTATTCATATTCTGCAGGTACATATTATCTCTTGCTGGTATATTTCGGTACATTTTCCTTGGATAAATTAAATAAAGCTGGAAAGCTTATTGAACGTTCGATGACAATAAAATGATTTGATTGAATTGAGCACAACTCAAGCAAGCAATCGACTTGACGAAAATAATCACTAAATTTTTTACTGTTTGTTCTGTTTCAATGTTTAATTTCACAACAATTTAACTCCTCCCTTCAAATTTCCTACATAATTCATCAAGTGACTATATCTTCAGACAGATTGTACGAAAATATCGTCGTGGAGTTATCTACTGAAGCAACGACAGACCGAACATTGATCATTGCCTTCTAAGCTTTTGAACTAATTGCGACAATAAATCCTCAAAAGATCAGTCACATATTCCATAGAACTCTCACCCAATCGAGGATCGAGATTTGATGCGTGATTCTAGTCTATTATAGCTTATCCTCGACGAATCATTTAGAAAATTGAATGTCCTCGAAACTTTAGAGCGATCTAATCCCTCTGCCTTACCGATTCGTCTCTCTTCTTTCCGAAAAATATGAAATCGTTGCAAAAACATCCTCTTCTAATGCCTACATGAAGTTTTCGCAAGAAATTCTCATCTCAAAAACAATTGCAAAGCATAGTAGTTTAAAAAATTAAAACGTAAACGAACACAAAAGTCGGTGCTTGCCGCTTCAAATGTCTTCTGAACTATCAAAATGAAAGAAATCAAGCATATCGGGAAATTGCGCACTTTGTTTTCACTTCCAGAGCGAGTTTTTTAAGCCTTTTCGACTATAGGCTAATTCCTTCACGCAAAAACCTTGGCCAAATACAAAGTTGCCCTCTGAGAACTTGGAAGTGGCCCGTCATCAATTATGAAACACTCAACTCCTTAGAAACAATGAAGCACACTTCTGAGCAGAACTATAATAGCTAGATAATGAAAGTAAAAATAACAATGGTAATAACAGTTAACACTGACAATAATAATAGTAATAATAATAATAATAGTAATAGTAATAATAATAATAATAATAATAATAATAATAATAATAANNAGGCAACAAGACAACAGTATGACAGGAACACAATTTGAAGAATACCTTACAGCAATGCAATACTTCAAATATATGGACTTGAGCATTCATAATCAACCACAGAATCATTGGTGATGTGGTTCCCATTCCCCGTTGTCGGGTACAACAAGTATACTACTCCATCTCCCTCATCTGCAACCTGCCTCACTTAATGCCTCGCCATTCAACCTCAAACAATAGATGAAAATATTCTGTAATA
This sequence comes from Toxascaris leonina, assembly GCA_022844705.1. Taxonomy (NCBI): domain Eukaryota; kingdom Metazoa; phylum Nematoda; class Chromadorea; order Rhabditida; family Ascarididae; genus Toxascaris; species Toxascaris leonina. Next base: position 4,598 of record JAARMF010002186.1, read on the forward strand.
CAATCACTTCCATATTTTGAGTGATAGCGCTTTGCGACGTTCGACACCTTCCCGGCGGAAGGCATAAGGAATCGTTCTAAATGAGATGTAATACGAGCAAAAAATCATTTCCTTCTACTCTCTGCACTCAGATTTTATATTTTGAGCCATGGCTTCGCAACAAGCGGGATGAGCGAAATAACCGTGATGCACCTTCTGGCAGTGCGAGGATGAAAGGAGAATAGAGAGCCGTACTTTTGCAACTTGACCATTTCCGCCCGATACCACTTCGCCGTTTTATCAGTTTGTGACCACCAATACAATGTAAGAAAAAAAAGCATATGTTGGGACCTCCAGCTTTCGAAACACTTACTACTTTAGTCCGATGAATTAGAAGTGTGCTCATAGTGCCATGAAGACAAGGATATACAAGGCCGATAAATAGGGGAGATACGTGGACGAGAAAAGCCTATCGACACTCGAAATGCTATTCTGCCCATATGTTTAAAATTATGGCCACAGAACAATGGAAAACAATGTTCGCTTGTCTTTAAGTAGTTTTTTTTTTAAATTTTGTATCCGTCTGCAGAAAATATAAAACGAGCAGTAATTCTGATTCTGCTCTTATTTCTCGTGTTGCAATTGCAATAACTATGCCATTATATCGAATTAGGCGAACGATATATATGAAAGTGTGAATTAACTCGTTCGCCTCATAGATTCAATGAAAAACCTAGCCCTTCTTAGAAAAAAACCGCAAATATAAAATGAAAATGTGCTCAAAATTTACCGCATTGATCAATTTAATTTCACCTTCATTTAATAGAAAATCAGTTCAATTGAAGAGCATGACTTAATTACTGGAAATGAAATACATTAATAAAAGGAATTCATAATCGAACTGAAAAAAAACAAAAATATTTATATATGTATTTTAGGAAATATCATTACGAGTATCATTCTTAACAATCGGTGATGATGGACAAATCTCATCACGTTTATGATCACATTGTGCACAACTACTGCGACAATTTTCGAACATCCATAGACTGTTGTTATCGCATTCACCTTCTTCAGCCCAAAATTTACACATTCGATGTCGATCGGAACACTCTGAAACTACGATACCTCATTTTATCAATGATGAAACAGAATTTATAACATCAAAGAATGTATGTGATAAAAATAACACTTTTTTAAATATTAGGTAATCTTAAACTATTTCAACAGTTTTAAAGAAAGTGGGGGAAAAACTAGAAAATATGACAAAATGAATAAATAGACCATTATGAAGATTATATGTGGGATTGCACTTTGCACATGACGCTCGACACCATTCCAACATTACAGCTATATTTGTATCACATTGTGCATTTTTCGACCATATTGCGCAACATTCATGCGAATTAAAACAACTCTCCTGAAAAAAACACACACACATCATCGCTATGAACGCTTATCAACATATCAAATGCAATCTTGATGTTGAATGGCCCGACAATTTGCTAAACAACTTAAACAAAATAAAATGGACGACTAAAAAATGTTCACTACCAGAGGGAAAGTTGCGCTTCTCCTCAATAACTCTCCCAGCAGGATCTGAAAAACTGTCAAATTTTCATAGATCGCCTACGTCTAAAGCAAACTGAAAGCAGCCTGTGGAAAAAGTGATGTAAAATTTATTTTTCGAACGGATTTTTCGATCATATATGGAAAATAAAGGGATGAGGGACATGACTGGAAGTTGAATAACCGCTATAAAGAGGTGAATAGTACTTTTTTTCTAGAAGGTCCTAGAAAAGCATGTAGGGAATTGTGCCGAAAATAAAATACTGCAAGAGCTTTTGAGAAATCTACTCCAAGAATGCGAAGAAAAAGTAAAAGGCTTTAGTACGTTTTAAATCTCCAAGCATCATTACCTCATCAGTGGATTCTGTTTCATTGTTCACGATGTCGTTGACGTCACGTTTATTTCTTATGTTTATGGTATCCTGCTGGAATTAATAACCGATTAGGTGAGAATTCATATCAGTAACTAGAAATCAGGCTTATCAGGTGATCTCATCCTTGCATATATCATTTTATCAGTAAATTTATCAGAATCCATATTTTTATTTGTGCCATTTTTTTACTGAATTTTTTTGGAAATTAATTAACTTCCAAAAATGAATTCACAAATCATTTCCCCTCTTCACTGACTTGATTTCCATACGATTGAATCACAACGAGTCGGTGGGATTTAAAGACATATTGTATCCATTAGAATCTCTATGTCCCTCGCAGTTCAACTAATTTAGTCTCGAAAATTGCTGAGCTGCTAAGACTCTAAGATAAAATCTACTAAGCTACTAAGATTAGATAACTACCAAGACTCAAAAAAGCGCCCTTCGTTGGATCCCTCTGGTTGGTGATCCAGACGGCCTAAAGCACATGTCACGGTCAACCTAGCTAGCGAGTAACTCGTCATCCTTCCGCTATAGTCGCACAAAGAATCCTGGCGAAATATCGTCGCCGAATTGTCTACTGAAGCTAGGACCGCATAGCGCTGATGATCGACTACTAAATTATCTAAAATGAGGTAAGCTTTATTGTTTACGCATAGCTCCTCGATATTCGTTCACTGATCCGAATTTCCTCGCACAACGAGATTTTTCAATCTCTTCATCGACAGCACATCTACCACAATAACATCTACTACATTCAATATTTTTGATATGAATTATAACAATGTATAAGGTTGTAGCAGAAAGAAAAAACAATGAACAGTGAGAAAAGAACAAATAAATCATGCGTAAAAAATACTCACATTAAACGAGACACAAATATTTTCACGACATTCACCGTATAAGCATGGTCGTTCACCGTTAACGAAACCCCAACATGGACCGCCACGACGAATTTTTGCAGCACATTGTGGTGGACCATGTGATAAATCACAGAAAAGAAAGCTGAAAATTTTGTAATCGAAAGAAGAACTTTTAAATCGTTCAGAAAAGTTTTCGCAAACTTTGCAAGTAAGGCGGAGCTTATTGCTTTTTTTTGGGAAATATTAGTGCTTAAAATATTGCCTAATAAATCTGTATAAATAACGTGGCATAACTTGAAAGACTACGAGCTCAATTAGAGTATAACAACTTAAATGCTCCGGTTTATGAACTGATACGAAAGATACATTCAATCCTATAATCTCAATTATTTTCTTTTAGTTTCATATCCTAGTATCCATCAACAACAATTTCATTCATCCATATTATTATGAATAAAGTTGAAAGGCACTTAAACTTGAAGCAAGAAGAAAACGTTATCTCATATTAAATCGCCTCTCTTCATTCTTCCATCCGCCCGTAACCTTCATTTGCAACCTAAATAGAGAATGACGGCTATGATCTGCTCTAATTATACCAAAGTGATAAATAATATTAGATGCAAAAAGCTAACCTATAAACTCATCAGAAATTTCAAACGTTGATACTTACTCGGACGCGCATTGCTGATCATGTCCTCGACTACAACTCGGTCTTGGCGCATACTTATAAAGATGTAGTGTATAACGATCGGCAACACCATCGATATTACGTAGAGGTGAGAATGGTCGCATAGGACTACGAGCGAAATGATCCTCACTACTGCATTGCGGTAGATCTGGTGGATATGCTAATGAACGGGCCATCGCCGACTAAAAAAATCTCCCTCGAACTGCGCAGAAAAGAGACTGTACCGTATAACATCGAACGTATGCTCCGGAGGCCAAAAAGCTTCTAGTACAAAAGAACGACCCAGATTAAAGCCGTAATGATTGGTGCAGTTTCTCTATCAAGAGAGAAATAAATCCGAGGATAATGAAGGAAAAAAGCGTACCATACGAAAGGCAAATTGAGTAACTACAGTTCTTCAAGTTAGAACACGCGGCAGATTATATTTTCAGCAGGACTTCGCTCTTCGAAATGCATTAAAATCAGCCACTTCAAATAAGGTCTAATAAAAGAAAGGTTCATTGAAGATGGGTGGAAGGAAGGGAATCTTTAGTGATTTGAGTTATAAGAGTTACAAGCACAAAACCAAGAGTCTTGTATTGAAAGATGGGGTGATTATATAATAACAAGAAGGAGGAGAGGCCTAGGCAATCATTCACTGATGCTGACTATGAACAAAAATAATCGACCTATCGGCATGAGTTCAACTCGAAATGAGTCTCGCACTATGAACTGTTACCTATCCATAGATGTACCTGTTTCACTTGACGCCAATCCTCCCAGATTCGATCGACGAAAGCATGATGGAGGAAGAAAAGTGGATCGTTAGCGGAGGTTATCTGCTGGAACATTTCCCCACCCACCCAGATAAGCACATTACCGTGACTGTACTCCAAACATGTCCAATCGGTTTGATGCTCACAACCCTGAAAGACATCAATTGCTCCATTAAATTCGGTCACACGTCCACCATTGAAAGACGAATTCCTCTGCTTCTGTACGCATCGTCTGTTTCGGCCGTTGAATTGAACTCGGCGATCAGAACGAATGAGGGCTCAATGGTCAGTCCCCAGTGGACACTTTCAAAGACCAGTAGATGCAGGAAAAAATTTGGCGCAACTTCTTATCGAAAAAGAAATGATAGAAGAGAAGAAAGGGTGAGTAAGATAAGCAGAACAGCTAAATAGCCGCATGGCATTACTGAACAACTAAAATCGCAACATGCGATCCGTCGGGACAAAATAATTTTTCTTCTTCCGTCCTTTCATCCCTCGTTGTATCGTCAGATAGAAGAGTGGGAAAAAGACGACTATAAATCATCAACATAAGCTTGTCGACGTGTCGAATTAAAGCATAGCTGCAATATTGAAAGCGGGAGATATAAAAAATCGTGGGTAGGTAGAGTAAGATTAGAGAATAGCGTATGCTTTAGCGAATCCTCGAAATATTTTGATCGTAATTTTATTGGAGTTGATGGAGTTTATATGCGGCATAGATTATCATCTACTATGATGTCCAAATTTCTGTTTTTTATCTCTATATTTTCGACACTAGTGAGTCTCTATTGCGCCTAATTCAATATCTATAAGCAAGAAAGGAGAGCGACAGTTTCAACTGATTCACCGTCGATCCATTTTAAGTGCGACGAATAACCCAAATATAAATTTTAGTTCGCATCTAGTAAGTGGGAAGCTCCATTTATGGAACTAAACTAGGGAACGAAATAATTGCTAGAAATTCTCTGAAACAATGGAAATATAAGGGGGAAAAACATCGATGAAAAAGCGTTCGACACATTTTTACAATGAAGAAAATAATATAAGCCAGCAACAAGCATCTCCGGAACGGATGGATTTCCAGGTCGCACTCAAATACTGTGCTCAAAACTTCACATTCTTATCGCATTCAGTAAACATTTCAAATTATATGAATTAACAGCTTACTTGCCGTGGTGCTGTATAAGCCAAAACATTTGTAACATCACTGCGTTGCATGACAGCCGCAATATCTGCCTCATTAAAAGGTCTCCCTTGAAAACCTGGACGTCGTTTCAAATGAGTATGACCCTAAATTAGGCAATATCTTTTAAATTATCAGATATCATGAGTTGATTATCAGCTGTCGGTTAATAGGTATCATTGCAAACAGGTCAAAAGGTGATCTTTCATACCGATAGAGCATCATCGAACAGAAATACTGTAAGGAATCGACGACGATGAGATGATATTAAAATCACTCGATCGCATTCGATTTGTGCAATTTTCTAGGATCTTTGAGTATCTCATACTTCATGCGGCCTTCCTATATCTTACCTATAATATCTGCGCAAAATGCACGACATGCAAATAAATCACTATGTTGTAGCGTATTTAGCTGCTTTCCCTAATATTCAACTATCACTAGTACTTTCACTATCAGGGAGGGGGGAGAGGAAAGAAGGGGAGGGGATGGGTGGAGCGGGAGGGAGGATGAAATACAAACCTGGAAGACAATCCATTAAATACTGGAGGTGCAAAATCTACCTGACGGCTAAGTCATGTGGAAATTTCTTCGGTAATAAATGATTGAAAAATAAAAAGCAATTCTGATTTAAAATCACCGCTTAATAACGACGGCAATCGGTTATGTTTCAGGACTAATAGTCTCATGAATACCTTTTCTTCTTCCAAATCGCACTTTAGCTGCTATCACTCGCCCACTAAATACCAGTTAAAACCAATGCTAGAACTACTCTTCCCCCCAACCTCCCCTCCCCTCCCCCACTCAAAAAAAAAATCTGAAATAACGAATTACGAGCGCACATCGGGTGAATTCCACGTAGCCGCAAAACCACTGATCACATTTCCATAGTTATCCGTTTCACCCATCAATTCGGGACTAAAAAGACTCGTAGATGCCGTTTCCGGAAGTCGTCCATCAAGTGTGGAATCCCAATAGGGAAGTGCAACCGAGTGATCAACAAGACGTAACGCTATTTCGAGTCTGAAAGAAACGATCAAATTTAGAAGGATAGAGCGCTGATCTTAATTGGGGTGTAAAATTTCTCGAGTTGATTTTGAACACCTAACAGAGGCAATCATCATTAATATGGAAACGATCAATGCACTGGTGAAACTTTATTACATAAATTAAAAAAAAAAAATCGCCTGAGCAACGGGCACGAAAAAAGCTTTTGCGTCATAATTATCTAAATAAAAGAATAATTGCAGCGGGATGTTTTTCATACTTCAAACCATCGAACACTCAGAGACCATCTACGAAGGAATCGCTCTTATTTTGCAATGGCTAGTTCGCTTTGCAAACTCTTCTTCGGGCTGCATTGCAATAGTATAGTATTGCAACATCGTGTCCGCTAATATTTATATATTTATAAATCTATATTTATATCCATACTACATCGCAACTCTTTTTTTCAATGCACTTAGCAGAGAGATTTATAATAAAGCAATCCGCTCTATACCACGTTTATTTGGTCCCAAAATACCCATAAAGTAATTTTCGGTGAATCGGGTATTACCATCATTCAGGTAAAAAATTAACCATTGCTTTACCGCGAAGATTTCAATTAAAGGATAATTATCGAAGCCATTACTGAGGTTCGATCAACGTGACCAATAAATATATACCGTTTGATATATTCTCGATGCCAAGGTAGAAAAGCTGGTCCGGAATGTGCACCGCCACTATTCTCGGGACTTGAATGCCATTCGGCGATGCGATCATATTCCCCAGATTGTTTGAGCATATTAAATGCCGCATGAAGATTATTTCGTTCTCGTTGTGTAAGCTGACGATATTCTTTTCGAAGAGCGAGACCAAGCCTTTCGCCAGATGGAAGCCAACAATCCGAACCTATTCGACGCCCTTTAAAAGACCACTTCATTTGCAATATTTATAACAATAACAACTTAATCTGATCTGTGCCAGTAGAGTAAAATATTCGATGGTAAGCCACCGACCTAGATAGCGATGGCTGTTTCAATAACTGTTTTATTCTTCGTAATCATCAGTCTGTCACGTTATCTCGTTCCTGAGGCTAGTAATCTCTACCGAAACGTCTGACGCTTATTAATCCGGCACCGAAAGAAGGGCTGAGGCAACCATCCTGATCTATAAAGGTGGTTTCCCATCAAATACTTGATTGTGCTGATAGGATATGATGTTGCCTGCATCAAGCATCATCGAGAAGATTCTGTCATATATGTCGAAGAATTCTATGTCATATACAAATGAATGCATAATTGAACTAGAGGAAATCCAAGCTCTCATCTTTACGTGCAATATGTTATTGAGGAACGAAACCAGCTCAATCACGCTCTTTAATCCTTTCCCCTCACCTTCCTCACTTTTGCTTGCAAAGTACGAGTAAGTAGCCATAAACTCCCCTTTCTTTACAATGAGTGTTTCATTTAGATAATCAGAAAGCATAAGAAAGAAATGAAAGGACCATTCGATTCGATGACTCTCTAGTCAAGTATTGAGTTATTAAACTTCATCATTTTCAAACCGTAAAAATCAGGCCATTCCTAGCGAACTTTTCCCCTCCAATTCCAAATTCAGCCCGAAAAAATCATCTCCTGCGGGAGAAGTTCGTAATATTGATTTCAAATATCGCCTGCGAATTTCGATTGAGTGTTGGGGGAATTGATCGGAAACATGACAAAAGACGACCGACGAGAGGGTGGTCGCGCAGTTGGGACGGCTATATCAGACAATAAGTGGAATGATTTTGGATTCACGAAACGGGCTATAGGAAAGAATGTAAGAGGAAGGCCCGGTCAATCGTCAGATCTGAAATGGAGCAACCTTTCAAAGAGAACGTAAACAGAGCGACTCCTAAGGTTGTGTGGCCAGATCGCAAAAACTGAACTTGATGAATATACGGAAACGTGGATGCGGACGAGATGCTCAATGAATCTCGTGGGAAATCTGATAGAAATCCAAAAAAAAACTTCACACTAACCTCGTAAAAAAAGACAGAGACAAAGGATGTCCATGCACTCATATGGATTTGATGCATTTTTCTGGAAGAAGTTGACTATTTGCGAATTCCTGTTGTTGAGGTTTTGTTGTGTACGCGCAAAGCTTTCCGGTTTATGCAGAAGCTGAGAATCACGTGGCGGTGGTGGAGGAATTGGTGGAGCGGGTGGCAATGGTCTCTGATTTTGCCAAATCTTCGATTGATTACTTCGAGCGGGAAGTGCATTTGAGATGACTGTCTGCTGACGCCGATTTGAAGTGAACTGCAGGGAAGGTAATCGACTACCGTCAATTTGCTGCCCACCAAATCGTTGCTGAGTTGTTGAAGGCTGTAGCGGTTGTCCACCTTGCATCTTGGTGCTTTGACCATCTATATCAGTGATGAACTGACGTCTTTGAGCCGTAGACTGTTGGAAACCGCCACCACCGATATTCACTCGTCGTTGACTTTCCCAACGCCGATCAATGCCTGTGTTAAGCTGTGGGCTCGTCTGTTGAAATACCTGCTGAGAGGCGAAATTCGGTTGCTGACTACTTACGCTGACCAGCTGTCTCCCGCTACTAAATTCTCGAGGCCTGGATTGAGCCAATTCTCCTGGCTTGAACCCAGGAGGACCAGCAACTTGAGAGGGTAAGGCTCCCTGAAGATTTCGGTGGCGGTTGCTGGCCGCTTGAAATCCGGGAGGACCAACGGTGTCCTGATTCATCGAGAAGAGATCCTTTTCAAATTTTCGTGGGAGGCCTTGTACTTGGGGCACAAAATTATCCCTCGGTCGACCAACTGGATTTGTATGAGTGACACTTTTGAAAGAAGAACGCTGTTGTTGTTGTTGCGTACGAGAAGATGAAAAAGTTGATGTACGTGAAATCGTTGTTGTGCTTCGATCAGGTGCGACAAACTGTTGCATTTTTTGCACTTGACGGCTCTTTTGTGGCCATGTGTTCGATGAGAAAGAGCGGCGTGGAGGAAAAGCATCTCTCTGTTGTCCACCTGGAATAGCTTGTGATTTATGAGGACCAAGTCTAAAATAAGGAGTACTTAGAAGATGCTAAAGGCCAGACGGCCTTCCTTCCATTTCTTAGTTTCAAAGCTCCAGCAGTGGTCTGTATACAGCTGACATGTACAAAGATTATACGGAGACAACTGAAAGAGAAATACTCACATATGGTCGCATCTGTGGATCGATCTCTGATTATCTTCAGTGGTCACATTTTAGATGGCTGAGGTGTCTCATTGATTTGTCGTTTGTATATACGTATATATATATATATA
>JAARMF010002186.1:14881-24909 GCA_022844705.1 Toxascaris leonina
TTTCGCAACGCAAACGAGCAAAATGCGCATCACATAAAAGTTCCAAACGAGCGATCGAAATAAAACCTAACGGCTCAGCTGCAAAAGGTGCACTTTTTCTGTAAAAGGTACGTACGTACACGAGGAGCTGTTAATAGATGGGCTCCTGAGATATCTTTCTTCGCTTGTTTCTTTCATGCGCCCTTCACTGTGAAAATCCGCTCGTCAGCCTTACTGTGCTTTGGAACGGAAGTTATACTCTTCAGACGTAAGGATGAAGACTATGCTACATATCTTTTATGTGGCAAACGTAGATTTTTGTGCACTGCAGGGAAGACCTTTACGTACTTGGAGAGGAAAAATGACTAAGTGGGAAAGCCTCTTAGGAGCTAGTAGCATATATACTTAACATTGCAGCTCAATAAGCTGACGATCTCCTTGCATATACAGAAGTACTGAGGAAGCGCTCGATGATGTGTTTTTTCCTGGAATCGCTCGACCAGAGAAAGCCAAGTAAGAATCAACAGGTTTCATATCCAGAACTTCTATGATTTGCTTCAGTGAAACTACCAGACATACTCGCACATTACCCTAGACACAATATCACCCGAACAGAAAGATCAGATTCTTTCCGTTGCTTATGGAAGATAATTCAATGAGAAGCGATTGTAAAATATAGATGATTATTTCGTAGGCCATTAAAGAAGAGCGCGAAGCTAATGAACGCATAACAATCTGAAGGCAAAAGGCAATAAAGGCAAAAGCTAACGAATAAAATTGATTTGCTCAATTCTTTTGGTCTTCATTTGATTCCGATCTGGAATTCTTTATCAAATCATGTCGTTATCACAACTTGTCGTGCTTTAAGCGATGCTTGGAGCCATTCGACCTATCGACGCTATCTACTGCTTGCTCGCTATAATTTTTTATCAAATATCCATTTTGCATTCCTACGTGTGTCTTATTTATGTTCTCCGATCACTGCTTTCATCAATCTCTATGCATGGTTATGTGCAATGTTTATATCTAAATATGCATTATCGCTGCCGTCTATAGTTATACTATTCGAACTGTGCTGTCATGCTTTGATTATTGTCAGTAAAGAAAACGATCAAATTTCGAGGAAATTGCGCCCTATTCAAATGATCTTATATGCGTTTCGTCGAACGTGACCGCGAAAGATTCGATGAAATCTTTAAGACGATAAGGCTAATAAGATGCTTTCTCAAAATCCCGAAATCGAACCTTTTTTTCCTTCAGCCAAATTAATCACTCTCTTATATATCACAACCTCTAGATATTCATGAGACCGATGCAAACCTACCAATCACCTCCCCTTGTTGAGAAATCCAATTGGAGTCGTCGTCAACACTCTCAGTCTGGCTTTCGCCATCATTCCAAACATTTCCCGATTGTTGTATTGTCGAAGTCGATTGAGGCACCAAATCAGAACTTTGCGTGAATTCATCGTCATTTTTTTGTTCATAGAGAGTGTTAACGTTCATTTGCGGTTGTATATCTTGTGTATTTATATCTACTTGCCGAACGTTACCATCACTACCTGTAAAATATTCTACTTACGTATCGATGAGTGAAATATTCCTCGGCAATTGATAATGATAAGACTGCAGCAATCCGAATTTCCGAGCCAGTTGGATTTCACAAAGCCCACAATAATTCTTTCATCATATCATTCCAACTACATCAGGTACTACCAACTGGAGAAAGTTCAAAATTGGAACTGGAAAGGAAAAGATCAAAATGTCGACTGAAAAAAAGAAAAACAAAGGTCAGAAAACCTTTGGTAGATGAAATCTCCTTTCCATTTTTCCTTCTCATTTGCAATGCATTTTTTCTTCGTATCACATATCCATGACTCCTGCATCCAATTCTAGTTCATGTTTCCTTTCGCCATTGTTGAATAACATTCAGTTATTGATCGACATGATAATTTCTTAATTGAATCGAAACGGCGAGGAAGAATTCAAACTACAAATCCTTAGCAAGCCTAAATCTTTTCTTAGAAAAAGGGCCTTCTCAAGACTGCATCAGTTGAAAACTCATCCCAAAATGAGAATACTTGTTCGTTCCTCACCACGCCCTTCTCCCCCCTTTCTCTTCCACTAGTATTCCTTAGAATGATATTCGATGATAAAACACGCAATCTAGTTGCAACATTAATTCCTCGCAAATAACCGCCAGCATAAGATTAGAAATTCATGAGATATAAAAATGCGCAAAATGTTGAGATCAACACCAACCAGGTACGACTCTTGAAGTTATTGTGTATTCGATTTCGATCGGTGCCGTGTTTGCTTGTTGGCTATGGTGCGTATAATCATGAAAGGCAGGTTGAGAAACAACCGAAATTGGTGCAGCCGCATTCTGATTTGTTCTCGCTTGTGATTGCAGTGATTCTTCTGAACGATATCTTGACTGAGGTTGTTGACTAAGCTGTTCAGCATCCGAATAGGTTGACCACGTAGTCCAAACCGTCCAGCTTGAGGACGTCTGTGACCATCTTGTTCGACTATCCGACCATGTCGTTGAGGAGCTCCATGAAGACCATGTAGCTTGAAACGACGAATGGCCCTGAATTAAATTTTACCATTTGTACTAAATAAATGCAGATTGATGGGAAACTCAAAAGTTCCTATGCGAAGACATTTTTGGCAAGCACTGGAGAGTATATGAGCAGGCGCTTATGGAGAATGCCGCTTTGATCGGAAATAATGCATCAACACATTCAATTTTGCTATCCGAATCACTCACATTGCAGCATTTTTTTCTTTAGCAGAAAGATTGAGCACTCATTCACATATTGGAAATGCTGTGAGGTGCAACAAAATGTAATAGAATTGTGGCAGCGTTCATAACCGAAATTGAGTGGTTGTGAGAAAATTTTGAGGTTTGTGAGTCCCAAGGTCCTGAGATCCTGGGGTCCCCAAATGACAGAAAAATCCTGATGCCAAACGTTGAGCCGACGATAAGAAAACCAGCTTTTTGAAATGTTGAGCTTTTAGAAATAAAAATAAAATCAAGCTTTGTGCTGGAAATGTTGAACGTTGCATTTATGGAGTATAAACATCCTCAAATATGCCAAAAAATATGAAGGGAACTTGCAAAAAAACAACAAACAAACGAATAAATGAGTAAATAAATAAATAAATAAATAAATAAATAAATAAACAAGTAAACGAACAAATAAATGAGGAAACAAGCAAACAGCTAATTAGGTACATAAATAAAATAGAATAAAAACAATCGATAGCTGTTTCAACAGGAATTCCACTAATCTCACAAAAGAGATCAATAAACAATAAAACATACTCTAACTGCCGAATCCCACTTATCCAATTGTGAACAAACAATTTTAAGCGTTGGATTTGGAGCATCATTACATAGTGGAATCTCGACGGTCTTATTATCGAATACCATCGATAGCGATGGCAATAAAATCATCACAAATATACAAATAAATACGCTGAATGACGATTCCATTGCTTATCTGCAAGAAAGTAAACACGTTCGCAAGCGATATCGAATAGCCTAGAGGGGATATTTTTGGCATTTAACGATCGTCATAAACACTTTGACTCCATGATCGCGAAAAATTGACTCCCATGAAACGTCTGATTTCATTTTTTGTTCTTCTCCTTTTCCAGGAACACTCAGGTTTTTTTTCCCGGTTTTGAAAAAATTTTCCACAAGACCAGCGGCTTTTTCCCAGAAGACTGGAGCTTCTCGGTAGAAGACTGTCATCTTTTGTTCCGGAAGACTCAATACGATAATGAGAAATAATTAACTAATAAAGAAAGGAGTCGAAAACCATTGGCATCTCACGCATTGGATTAATTAGCACGAAGATTTGGCTCACAGCTTACGCTTTAGCTTGCATCTATATCCAATTCTTATTCGTATCATCTTAATGACAGGTACCCATTCCCAAGGCAGCTATAATCGACAATAGGCTACTATTGACAACTCCACCATTAAATTATTAAAAAAGTAAGGATTGGGCATTAATTAAGTGTTACTCATAAGAGCTAAAGTTATGGCTGAGTTTAAGCTGAAGCTTCAGCTTGCGCTACGTTTGAGATCAAGCTTAAGCTTCAGCTCACGATACGTTTGGATGCTGCATTTGGTATTTCAGAATAAGCCAATATGTCACACAAACGCACTAGGAAGATATCATTGTGAACTATAGTTCCCAAACACGACAACATGACAACTTCGAAAATTTTGCAATGCTTATCGCCGAAAATTGAAAAACGTGAAAGATGTAAGATAACCAATGCACTAAAAAATTTGAAAGAAAGCTTAATGAATTTAGTATCACTGAGAACTGGTCGAATTCGATGTATTACTGAAAAGAAGCGATCATCAATCTTCATATCGTTCAATGTTGTTCAATGTTCTATACGTCAGCTGTGATATTGCCCCAGTCACAAGCTAGCATCATTTCCAAAATGTGTGCAAAAAGATGGATTAGCACTTGAGGTTAGCAATCTTCCCGAAATAATGACGTCTTGAAAATGCATCGCAAACAATGAACGGTATGTGAAAACAGCTACTCGAAAAACAAAACGACCGATAACCTCGTTTTAGTTAAACCCACTTCAGTAGGAACTAACTTCTATGAATTGAGGCGCTTTTCCCTTCATAGTTACCGAAATATCCCACTTCACATCTTTCCAGGTCGCTATTCGATGATAAAGGCGATTTTAGTTTGATACACACTTCAATGACCATCGTTATCTTATAGATAATGAAAATTTTGAGATCGCGCAATATCATGATAACGTCCAATTTTTCGATCAACATTTCTAACTCATTTGAGCTAAAGCGAATATATTTATTCGCTATTTTTGTTTCCTTTGTTCAGATATAGTTGGGGGCGCCGAGCAAAGCTTTCCAAACTGATGCATTTACCCGAAAAAGTGGAAGATCGACGGAATCTAGGTACTGTTCACGTACAAAGTGTTCATCCCAATATCACATAACGATTATTGCGCATAAAATCACCACCATTTCAAGAGTTTCATTCAGAATTCGATAGATATTAATTCAAAATAATAGAGCTCCATTTTAGGGCTTATCAATGTGGATCATTAGATGAGATTCCCGGTAATAAATTGTTTCAGCCTTTTCAGCCATTCTCGCAAATTATCGACTAATACGGATCGACAGGCTAATCCTAATCGATATTCTAATCTGGATCAAAAACCGGATTTTTTAAAAACCAAAATAAAAATTTCAGTGAAACTAGGATCGCAAAAAAAAACAGCTGAAGGATTTCATGAATATTAACGGATAATTCGAACGCTATTGGAACTAGACCAAAAAAAAATTCACGAAAATTAGCTCAAGAAAATATTTATTCAGAAATCAAAGTTCTGGAGTGTTTCATAGCCTTGACGCCTCACTTGTTGCTCCTCAGTTTTATTACTTAATTTGATATAATATTTATTCATGAAAAGCAGGCTCTGTTAAACGAAGATACCCGGATGGGTTCGATTACAGACTGATTATCGAACCGATCGCCAGCAGGCTGACTGTCACGTGTTCCAAAAGTCTGATCACAACAACCATGCGGTGGGTATGGTTCTCAGCTGGGATCGATGAGAGGGAATCGATGAAATAAGAGTTGCCTTTGTGTCTTTGTATCATTATGTTTATATGCTTTACGTAAAAAATAGCTAACGAAAGAATCCAACGTCAACCATAGGATTTAAACCAGCTGCGATTGTCTGCATCACATATTGTGGCATTGATAAAACTTCGGTAATCGACAAATTCTCAGGGCATTTTGGGCATCGAAAATTTGAACGGTACAATGAAAAATTCTAACAAAATGATAATAGTAATAGTAATAATGATAATAATAATAATAATAATAATAATAATAATAATAATAATAATAATACGGTTTACCGAAGAAGCGAAAGTATAACAGGACGCTATCGAGCAAAAATGCACGACAGCGAAGAATAATGTAAGTCGAAAAAAAGGTCTTCCTTAACAAGAAGTTCACTTTATTCTTCGTTTATTTATTCATCAATCGATTACGAAAGAAAAATGATTTGAAATTCGCGTAGTTATTAGCGTAACAGGCATACATCGAGAGAAAATGTGATGAGCTATGCTTAGCTAGCCGTTATAACACTCTTTGGAAAGCTGGGCATCACAAGGCACACAATGTTCCACAGAGTGTGCGTCTTCGCCAGGTGCCATCCACATCTCAGCCAACGTTTGAAGCTGATCAACTTTTTTTTTCCATTCCCCACCAATCTTCCCGAACTCAACGCCTCCAATTGGCACGCACCCAGAATTCGGTACCAGCAGACAGCTGTGGCAAACTAATGCTATATTTCAATATTTATCATGTGATGATGGGGAGGAGGAATAATAACTTGTCGATTTCGTTAGTTCGGCTTTGACAAACTCAAGATTGACCTCGATTGCTCTAGATGACCTTTGGATGACCTCTAGATGGATTTATGCTGAAAGATTGGAATGGGAAGTCGAATCTGAATAACCACTTGGACATGTCGTGCTTTTTTGCATTTCCGTCATCCTTTCAATAGTCAATCAAATATTCAAAAAAGGTAGCACAACGGCTACTGATAAGCTTGCTATGAAAATGACCAGTCCGATGAGAGTCACTAATCAAGTTATTTGTTCTTTTTGGTCGCGTTTGTTTGTTAAGATAAAATTCAGCCATTAATTTTTTGGAGGAAGGTAATCTGAAAGCCATCTAAAGGTCATCTAGAGCGGCATTAATCTTAGTTTTGTCGAACAATAGAACGAAAGTCAGAGCAGTGGCTACCGAATGATATCGGCATAATTAATCAAATCTCATCGCCATTACTCTCCCCCCCCCCCCNCCCCCGTCCCTCAAGAATGTAGCATTATCAAGTGGCAACAGATACAGGTATAGGAATTCATAGACGATGAACCGCCACAGATATAAAAGGCCTTTCTAATCTCAAAAACATCATCTGTTATATCACTCAGAAAAAACTCATGTAAAGCATCAGCTTTTCCGCTAATTTATTGGGCGGAGTGGAGGGTCAGGGTGGAAATGGGAAGGAGGGAGGCGGAGTTAACGGGAGAGGGGGTGGGGGGTGGGGGAGATCGAAGGAGATCGCGAGAGGAGCGGGTGAAGGCGGAGGGAGGGGGAGGAAATTATGAAAGCTATACCACATTCATATATTCCTCTCATTCGCAATAGACTTTCGATACTTGATCTTTATATTCTTGTGCTTAGTGCTTTTTTCTCGCCTTAGCGCATTAAAGAACAAAAAACATTTCAGTGAAGATGGCTGGCACAACATTTGTTTCTTGGAAAGCCTCATTCATTCAGGCTCACAAGTTTCGTAAGAATTTCTAATCAATCATCGAGTATGCGCAATACTTTTATTCATATTTCAGCCAATTAATAAATAATTATCGCTTGCATTTTCCGGAAAAAATATATAAAATATTTAATATTTAGGGAAACATTCAAAATTATTTCGACGTAAGTTATTTATTCGCTTAAATCAGCGGAATTTAAACTAAACCTCGTTTGTTTCAAAAATTAGCGGAAGAAATTGGAAGTTGATTTAGATATCATCCAATCGCATAAGTTATAGCAATAGCAGTTCTCTGATAGACAATTGAACGTGCACAGAAACTTAAAATGAACTTCACGGGATATTCACCCGCCATACGCTTTTTGTAATTACAGCTCGGCAATATCTGCTACAAAAAGTTTCAGAACAAGCTCACCGTTAAACAAATCTTTCTTGTAAATTATTGACCTATCTGGAAATCATAACGGGTGAATAAGCCGTTCCAACCTTATTCGACCGATTATGCAAGAAAAATTTGCACAGGAAATCACACAATGCGATATATCCAACTTCGATCAATAATGTTTTTTCGTTTTTTGGGTTCTTATGAGTATCACGGGTGGTCGGTAGCTCAGTGCTAAAGCCTTCGCTTATTAGGAGAAGAGACTCGGGTTCGACACCCGGCTGATTTCCCAACGGATCGCCAGATGGTTGACCACCAGGCGTTCCAAAAATCTGGTCATAACAGCCATCTAGGGGCATGGTTGTCAGCAGCATTGATAAGGGAATCGACGATATTACAGCTGCCTTTGTATCTTTGTATCAGTATCACATCCCACATAATGTATGGTAGAAAACTATGTCAGAAAATAAGGCAATAGAAACGTTGATGAAGTAATTATAAGCCACAAATATTGAAGCGATTCTGAAACAACAGAGATGAGACAATGAGATGTATGTAGAGTGTAAGCTGTACACAGAGAAAGGAACATATTAAAGCCTTTCTAGCATATCACCTAAGCCGTTTTGATTGGATTACAAGAACGGAAAATGGGCTCCTCAATCAGTCTCTTCTTGACCTTTAACCTTCACCTTTAACCACTTTAACCATCTTTAATCTCATCAAGCTTTTCAATCAACCTTTATCCGCTTTTTTTTATATCGTTTGGCTTTCTTTTCATCCTTCTTGCAATATGGTCGTCCTTCGATTTGCTTCTTTTCTTTTCGATTAATGTCCCCTCCTCTCATTCATCTCATTTGCACTCGTGATGCTATGTCGATAAATATTCGCGTATGTTTTTCAACCGAACTCTCAAAGTATAAAAGTTTCATAAGAGAATGACGTCATTATAGATCAATGTGAATGAGTTGGTAGATGATGTTCACTCCATTCCCCTCTCGCCTCTTCTTTTCACCTCCCACCTCTCTTTCCCCTCTCCCTCTCATCATCGGAACTTTTCAATCACTTTTTAAAGGTGAGCTCATTCGAGCGACCTTGTTGGGATATAAAATAACATAACGGATCCGTGGAAGGCATGTCCACATTTTCGAATATTCCTCCTCAGTGAAAAAATTTGCAACCTTATTTTCAATCTTTCCAAAAAACTGAGCGAGTATCATCACTTCATCCGATAGAACTCGCATTAAGAAGATTCAAAATATATCTTTGAGTAAAGCTTATTCTTGCCGTAAGGTGTGCCGTTCTCGAGCTACGGCGAAAAAAAAACAAATTTTGAGCTCTCCCATAGTTTAGCCACTCGAACAATCAATGGACAATCGATAGAAAGCTCTTTTAATGAGGATTAGTCACATTCAAGCTCCTAAAAATTATAAGACGACGACTTCTTCATGTCACCTCGAAAAACAAATCTAAAAGAGGAATGATGTCACAATCTTTTGGACGTTTACTTCATCGTAGTCAAAAAGGTAACGTGAATATAACTGGAAAAAAAAGAAGGAAAAGAATGGTGTGGGAATAAGGTCGTTGCGGCAGCAAATTTCCTGACGAATCAACGTAAGCAATTAGTAATAGGATTCAGGGTAAAGATTACCCACTGCAATTGGCCTAAAGAAACGCGCACGCTCGGAAAGCGATCTAATGCAAATCACGGGCGATGTCGGTGCTGAGCTCCTTTCTCTGAATCATCCATTCATTTTATTGCTTCGCTTTTGATCGTTATCCAATACCCTGTTCAACAACCTTCAACATCTCAAGAACGACCACCAAGTTTAAAAAAAAAGTAACAAGCAAAAAGTAGGCTGAATAGTACATATAGTTAAGGAAGAGGAATATGTCTGCTTAGCTGGGGAAGCTTAGCTGAAAGAAGGTGTAAGACGCCAAAAACAACAAGCCCTACCTCTCGCACATTTCGAAACAGCACACTTGCACTTTTCGAAAGGGATTCGAAAAACAAGGGACATGAATTTCTCACACACTCCTTTCACAAGAACTACGAGGAAACATGGAAGATTACCGCAGTACGATAGGACGTCAGTCTCATAATATGGAGGTCCCGAGTACGAGCCCTACGTCTTGCACCCTTCGAAACACTGCGCTCAGACTGTTTGGCACTGATTCCAAAAACTAGTTTCATGAATTTCTCATTCGCGCATCTTAATAAACTGCGGAGAACCTGCGAAAGAGATTATAAATGCCTGAGTAGCGCAGTAGGATAGCGCGTCAGTCTCATAATCTGAAGGCCGTGAGTTCGA